>RYZW01001529.1:0-19916 GCA_004367215.1 Colletotrichum trifolii | reverse complement strand
TAGATATATACCTTAATTTTATCTCAATCTTTATTAGGGAAAATAGTAAAGTTTAAGAAAAATATAATATTAAAGAAATACTTATAGTAATAAATATACTAAAATAAAAATACAACTATAATATACTAGTTAAATAGAAAGGTTATATAAAGATATACCTTATAGCTTATATAGAAAACTAGAATGACTACGATTAGATTAATTATACAGATATAGATTATATAATATAGTAGCCTAAAGTTACTATAGAATAAAAACCTTTCATAACTACTATACTAATTAGCCTACTAAGTTAAAATTTTATAACTTATAGAAACTTATTTTTCTACTAAATACTCCTTCCCCTATTAAACTTTTAGTTATTCCCTTATAATTCTTTAACTTCTACTTCCTGGAAAAATAAAACTAGGATTTTTAGTAATAGCTTTATTATAATAAATAGTTACTAAATACTTAGTAGAAAACTCTACTAAAAATTCTACTAAAAATATAGTAACTATATTACCTAAATATATAATAACTAAATTACCTAAATATATAATAACTATAATACTTATATACTTATTATATATAATTAAAAGGTTAAATCTAGTATATATTATATATTACTAAATATAACTAAGTACGTTACGCGAAATTATATTTCGAGTAATTTAAATAAGGCGAGGCCTAGTAGAGATAATACTATAGCTAAAGTTTCTTCTAGCGAAAACTCTATAACTTAAGTATATTATTCCTAATATACCTCTCTAGCTTCGAAAGCTTTATTTATAAACTAACTTTTTGAATAATACTATTAATACTCTATTTATATCTAATAAGAAATATTCTAAATAACTCTATTACTTTTATTAAACTTCTATTTCTATAGTAAGAAGAGTAATACTATTTTTAAGTTATTTAGATATATCTTATTTACTAAGGAGTATTTTAAATATAAAGTTTCTAGTACTTTTAATATCTCAAGATTCCTTCTCTTACTATAACTTTAAAAAGTTTAACTAGTCTATTATATTAATCTAAGTAATAAAAATACTAAACTAGTAACTTTAGAGAAACTTTATGAAACTATTAGCTATAAAGTTTCCTAAAAATATATTTAATTTTAAAATACTTTTACTAGGCTTCTTAGTATAACTAGTAGTTATAGATATTTATATATTTTAATTTTATATNTATAAATATGTATATATTTTAACCTTATATATAATTAAACTATTTTAGCTATTATAAGGTATATTATTTACTAGTTATTATACTAGATTCGGATAGCTAAGCAAAACTTATATACTTTCTTTTTACTAAATATATTTATTACGAAGTCTATTTGGAATATAGTAATTTAATAGCTAATAAAAATAGTTTCTTAAATAGTTTAAAATAGTACTAAAAACTCTACTTTAGTTATTAAAACAGTAATAGTATTTTATTTATTAGCTTACTATACTATTAAGCTTCTAAAGAGATATATAGTATATACTTAAAAGCTTTTTTAATTATTACTATTATCTATAAAACTAGTATTTATAGTAATAATAAAACTATCGAATAGATCACTAGCTTTATAGCTAAATTTGAAGTCGAAGTTTTTGATTTCGCTAAAATATTATATTATTTATTTAGCTTTAATATAGTAGTTATCTAAAAAGTTTTAGTTAAAATATAATAATTAACTTATTATATAAATAATATCTAATCTTGTTATAACTATAGTATAATTAATAAAACTAATATCTTATTAGTAATACTTAATCTCTACATAAGAAACTTAATTATATTATAAAAAGACTTCGTTAAGTTTAAAAACGTTTCAAATTACTTAATATATTATATATACTTTACAAAATATTAAAAGAAGTTTTCAATATATACTACTTATAAGAACTATTATTATTATACTATTCAATCTCGAATAACCTTAATACTTAGAAATTACTATAAATCCTTATTTCCCTCGAAATAGTAATTCTTTTAGAAATCTACTAATAATATAAGTATTTTAGATATATCTTTTAAGGGGAAAAAGGGTATATAATTATTAATAAAAAAAAAAGATAATATACCTTTTAAACTAGTAATAAAACTCTCCTATAGTAGGTTTAAAACTAAGGTACTCGAGGCTTACGTCTAAGTAATATTACTAGAAAAAGGGAGATCTCTAAAAGCTATATAATATTTTATTTAAATAGTAGATCTTACCTAGTATTTAATAACCTAATACTATCTCTATATAAATAACTTTATTAAATACTATATATATACAAAAATATTAAGTATATTATATTAGAATAGTTCGAGATTAAAATAATTAGTAATTACTATAAAGATTCGAAATAATTTACTTATTAGAGTTACTATATAAATCTTATAATTATCTTATAACTATTAGTCTCTATAAATAACTAGGTAAGTTTTAATTCTTAGGAAATACTTATACTTATTAAGCTCATAAATATAAATTTAGTAATACCCTAAAATCTTTAAATTTCTTATAAAAACCTTATTAACCTTATTCTAAGAATATAATTTAATATAACTCTAAAGATAAACTTATTTAGCTACTACTATTACTTTAATATATTGATAAATAAGTACTACTAAGTAAAATATAAGTAATAATAATAGTTTATACTATAGGATTCCTAGAATAAAAATTTATATTCCCCTATATTTTAAGTATTCTCTAATATCTAATTTACTTTATAGTTAAAATTTATTACTAAAAATCCTAATATCTATATCTTAGAATTCTCGGGAAAGTTAAATTTCTAGGACCCCCTCTAGTTAACTATTTATATAACTCTATAATTATAAATAGGAATATCTTAAAATATCTCGAAATAACTAAAAAGTACTAGTTAAAAAATAATTTTAAATAAAGATCTCCTAGTAATTCTAATATAGTACTTTATCTATCCCTTATACTTAACTTTCTCTACTAATACCTAAACTCTTTATTTTTTTATAATTTTATCTATATAAATAGGATTATAGAAGAATATAATAAGTAACTCTAAAAAGGTTATTAATATGAATTTCGTAGTTTTAAATACCTTATAAAACTTAGGAATAATTACTATATAAATATAAAACCTTAAACTACTATAATTACCTCTTATTATATTAACTATTTTATTCAGTTCTTTACTCAAACTTAAATAAATAACTAAACTAATTTTAAATAACTCTACTATAGTTATTTACTTTTATAACTATTAAATAACTTCATTAGAATTAAAGTATTTAACATTATCTTGTAGAAAAGTTAAATTTATATTAAAAAAAGTATTTTATTAAAAAAAGATTATAAGTTATCATAACCTTATTTCAAAGTAAACTCTATACCTAGTACTAGTTAGTTAAAGTATAACTAACTAGAAAGCTAATAAAAGTATACTTCTCGAAATAAACTAGTTAGTTATATTTTAACTTTATATCTATAGTTAGAATAAAATATTTATAATTATAAATATAAAAGTAAATTAAATCTAGCCTCGTAGTATTACCTTCTCGAGTAGCTTTATAAAACCTCTACTATAGTATTTACTAACTTAAAAAACATATTAGTATTTAGTTATAAAGAAATACTATAACTTATAGGGTTTTAAGTTAGAAATTATAAAGTAGTTTACTACTATACTTTATAGCTCTTGTATAAGCTTTAATAACTATTCTAATATATTTAATACTTCTATTTTAGCTTTAAATATATAGAATAAATAGCTTAAAATATATACCTCGACAAATAAAATTTAACTTAAACTTCCTATACCTAGAAATCTCATTATTATACTCGAAAACCTTAATATCAATACTATACTAATATTCAAAAAATACTATAAAACTCTTAAATATTCCTATTATTATAACTCTAATATAATGAGTAAAATAGAAATCCTAAGAATAGTTAATAGCTTAATATATAAATATTAAAGTAGAAGTATAACTACTATAGCCTTAATAATAGGGGTAAAAATTAAAAATAATATACTCCCCAGGAATAATATATAAAGTACTCTTATATTTTATATAGCGAATCTTTTATTTAGCTCTACTAATACTATATATTTCATATACCCCCTAAATAGACTAATAATTATTATATTTCAAATAATCATTAGTAATCTAAATATTTTATATAGTAGAGATAAAATAGTTTAGAAACTCTTTATTAAAATACCCTAAATACTAGTATTAGAACTATTTATTACTTTTTAGGAATTTTCAAATAATATTTATAGTATACTACTAATACTAGTAATATCTAGAAAAAAGCTTATATTATACTAATTATATAACTAAGATAATTAATCTCTCGCGAAATATATAGTATTCGAGGACTTACTAGATATATTAAATATTAATAGCTATAATCTTAGAATAATTACTCTTCTATAGTTAAGATAAATAGTTTAGCCTAGTATCCTACTAATAACCTTATTTTTATAACTACTTAAAAAAGTAATTTATTATTAAAATAATATAAAAAGCTCCCGCTGAACGTAGTGGTTTAACGTCTGGCTGGCTTTTACTGTCACGGTAAGAGTAGTAGGTTCGAATCCTGCGGCGGGCAAGCGCGACCGGTGGCCACGTACCTTCCGGTTACGTAAACCATGTGTAGCAACCGCCACCAGCTGTCGGCACTTGCCGCCGCTAGCTGTCAACAGCTGGCGGCTGTTGACGGCGGCTGGTAACAGGTACTGCCGGCTGGCTAGCATTGGTGTCACGTGACTGCGATCCTTAAAGAGTAACCGCGACGGATAGGCCTGTACCTTCCCCATTTGTCACCTATCGTATTAACCAACCGCGTTTGCTACCTGAGGTTTCCTCCGTATAACGGTTCCTCAGAACTAGTAGTATCTACAGGGTTTAATGTACCGGGTGTAGCTTCCTTTAAAGGGCCCCGAGAGGCATATGACTTTAAATAGATCAGAGACCTTCAATATAACCAATACTAATATAAAAAGCAATATTATAGAAATATAATTTAATTTCTTTATTTTCTATAATATAAATGAATATCTTAGTATCTCTATAGCTTTTAATTAGTATAGGCTTTATACTATACTAAATATAGTCTCCTATTAAAACCCCTTAAAAATTATAAAATACTTAATATCCTAGAAAATATAAACTAAAATACCTAAATCGAGGATAAAAGAGTCTTAGAAGTGGTATTACTAAGGTCCCTCTTTAAAGTATATTTACTATATAGTATTATAGCTAATTTAGCTAGAAAACTAGCTACATAATTATTATTATCTAAAACTCTAAACTTTTGTTAAGAAATCTAAATTTAAAGCTAGTAACTACTTAATCTTCTCTTTGATTAAAATATTTAATACTTAGCTTTTATAGGTTTAGTTACTTTTACTCTATACCTAGAATAGTATCTAAGCTCTTCACCCTATATAGATTTATCTATAAATTTTACCTAGTAATAGTATTCGTACTAATACTAGCTTATAACTAGTTAAAACGGTAATGAAATTACCTATTATCGTAGACAATTATACCCCTAGTTCCGATATTTAACCCTATAGTAGTAGAAGACCTCGTAGTAGTAGTCTATACTAATAAATAGGGAAAGTTTTATTAAGACTAGGATTTAATATACGAGGCTAAAAGTAACTACTAAGGTTATAGGGTTAAGAACCTTTTTAAACCTCTTAAAAATAGAATAAAACAAAACACCTATTTCGAAAAATAAGAACCAGGTATTCTATAATCTATCGCTTTTCTACAACCCTCATAATAATACTAAAACTTCCTCGAAATCTATATAGCTACCCGTAAAAAAATGACTATAAGATAAATGGAAAGATATCTAGCTATAACTATTTTAACTAAAACTATTAGTATATAAAACTAAGCCTTAATAATATTATTCTAAATACTATAATTAATAAATAACCTATAGATATTTAAAAGAAAATCATCTAACTATCCCACAAGCTACTATACTAAACTAATAATATTAGAGACTAAGTATTAATTAAATAATACTCTAATATTAATACTTTACTATAATACTAGTTACTAGATACCTTAGAATATTATAATACTATAATTATAAAGGTTTTAAAAACTATTTAACTATACTAGTAATATCTATATTTATATAAGTATTATTGATATATTAGCTAGACTTAATTAATATCAAAATCGTTCGCTAATAAAAATAAGCTAAGTCCCGCTATACTTATAAAGAAATTGTGAGTTAGCTTATATTAATAGTAGAGAACTTTCGTATTAGTAATATAAAGTTTTATCTCGGGGGTAAGTAGGGCTTAGTCTGTGAATAGAGTACTTATAGTTAGTAGTAATTGAATATCTCGAGATATTTGAATTATGCGTAGCTATGAAGGCGTGAGGGTATAAGGGTATAAGGTTATCGCGGAAAGAGTTATCGGTTATTTATTATTAAAAAGGTGAATATAAGGTGGGTATACTAGCTACTATAGCTATAAGGGATTTAGCCTTAGAGAAACTAGGGACTAGTTATAGTAGTTAGTAAAGGGGGATAGGAAAGCTAAAATTATACTCTAGGGGGTAATATATCTACTAATAGTCATAGTAAAGAGCGAGATATTAGCCCCTCTGACTTTTATAGGTTAACTAAAAATATATATAGTAATAATATATTAATAAGTAGTTTAGGCTATACTTTAGAAAGTATAGAAGCTTATTAGAACCCTAGAAACATTTCTTACTATTTTAAATATTTAAAATAGTTATAGGGGGTTTAGTTAAGACATTAAAAATACTATAGCTTATTTTACTATAATAATGAAACTCGGGGAAATATAATATAACTTCTATAATAGCTAAGATAACTTTATCTAGGGGTATAGAATTTAAATAACTATGAATTATAAATATATAACCCTATATATAAGTTTTGATAAGTAAATAAGCTAGCGAAATCATAAGATTATAAACTTATAGTACTCTAGTAATAAATAAAATATAGTTAACTATTTAAACCTTATATATAGTATTTTACTATTTCTAAAACTATACTTTAATTATTACTTTTATAGTAAAATATTTAAATCTTAAGGACTAGAATATCTTATAGTATACTATAATAGTATTTTAGAAGTATAGATTATCTATAATACTAAAATAGTTATAGAAATTTATAACTTAAATAACTATATCTTCTTCTATTTAGTAATACTAGTATTATAGTACTTTACTTATATATTTAAATATCTAACTTATTAAGTAAACTTAGTTTTAATATTTATATTAGTAATCTTAAGTTTTTAAAATATAGAAATTATAGAAAGTTATATAAACCTTTAAGCTTTTCTCTATGAAATCTATAATATTTCTTATTTAAACTTCTTTAGTAGTATTAACTAGGAATTATTAATTTTGCTTATAGTTAATCTTTCTAAAAATAGAGTTCTTAAGAATAGCTAATTTAGGTATCTTATAGGTTTATTAGTACTACTTAGTTTTCGGAAAATTACTTCAAAGTAATTCTCGAAGAAGTTCTAAATAGAGGTTTTAGTAAATTATTATTTTAAAATTAAAATACTCCTATAAATCATAAACCTTAGCTTCTACCTAAAAAATGTTATACTAGGTAAACTACTAATTAGCTTTTTTAAGAACTAAACAAGTGGAGTTTTTAGTAGATATCTTAATATTTAAAATATATAGATTTAGTATAATACGTATTTTTAACCTAGTAGCTTTTTAGTATTATAAGATTCTTAATTATTATATATAATTAGGGGGTAAAATCTAGTATATATATTATATATTACTATATATAGTTAAGTATACTACGCGAAACTCTATTTCGAGTAGTTTAAATAGGGCGAAGCCCGGTAGAGATAGTACTATAGCTAAGGTTTCTTCTACTAGAAACTCTACTACTTAAATATATTATTCCTAATAATACCTCTTTAAGTAATAATCCTCTTTTATAGAAATAATATTAGCTTAATTATCTAGTAGTAAACTTATAGTAACCCCTATACTATTGATCCCTAAAACTACTATTAACTATAAAGATTACTTGAAACCCGCTAATTACTTTTATAACCTCTTCTATAAAAGTACTACTTTATATAAAATCGAGGATTAGCTAATAGTAATTCAAGATAGCTATATTCTATACTTAGAAACCTCTATAATATATAAAATATAGTAAATTATAACTAAACTAGTATATAGCTTATAGACTTAGTAGTATAACTATTATCATACCTTATATAACCCTATATAAGCTAATTCTATAGTATTTATTCGCTATTTATTAACTAACTTAACCTTATAGGAATTATACCTTTATAGTATACTTTATATACTTTAGTATAAAAACTAGTCCCTACTAAAGTTTTACGCCGAATAATTAACTATCTATAAAGCCCTAAGTATTCTTAAACTAGAAGTTTTAAAGCTTTATACTTTCGCGTTCTTCTATTACTTTAAAGCTAGACTATAGTAGTATTTATAATACTAGAAGTTTAATAACTAAGTACTTAAAGTAGTAGCCCTAATAGCTAAGTATTTATAGGAAATATTATAGCTTTATAAAAACTTTAGTAGTATTAAGACTACTACTAAAAGGTTAGTAGCTAAATACCGTAAAGAAACTAATATTCTAGAAAACCCCCTAGTAAAAAGGTTATACCTTAAAAAATACCCTAAAAGCTAACCTTTATATGAAATATATAGCAAGTTAAACTATACTATAGCTAGTAATTACTATAACGAATTCTATATATTTTACTAGAAACTAAACTACCCCATAAGAATTTACTACGAATACTTTATTAAAAGTTTAAAGAATCCCTAGAGCTAAGTAAAGCCTAAAACTACACAATATAGCAAAAATACCCCAACAAACAAATAGCCTACTATAATTACCTTACTAAAAACTTACCAGAAAAACCTTAAAACTATAAGAAACCAAAGCTAGAAAACTATAGTATAGTAAAAATACCCTATAAAAGTTTACTATAAATACCCCCCTAAGAGCTTACTAAAAAGTCCCTAGAACTATATAGAACCTAAAGCTACATAGCATAATAAGAAAACTTAGAAAAACCTTATATACTAATACCTTAAGGACTTAATTAACTACAAAAAGCCCTATATACCTAATTAGTAATAAGAAACTTTACTATATATAAGAAAAAATTAGATACCCTAGGCTTAGCTTTAAAGATCCCTAATTAATATACTAAAACCTCACTAACAAACAGGAAATTTTATAAGTTAATATACTTATAGGAAATATTATTATTTAATATAATAATAGAAGCCTTATATATTAATACATATATAGAATAAATAACCTTTATACATTAATATATATATAAAATAACTATTATATATTAATATATATATATATATGATACCTCTAGGCGAGAGGTCGAATAAGGTAATATATGTTATATTAGTAATATCTAAAAAGAGAAGCTTTCTACCCCTATAATAGGCGAGAAGGCTAGCTTAATAGCTAAGGGCTAAAGCTAATATATAATAGTAGTAGGTTATATAACTTACCCCTTAATACTCCCCTTTAGACTAAGCTTATAACTAGCTAAAAATACACGAAACTAGCTTTTTTATTAGGTACTAGTAATCCTTCTAAAAATAATACTTAATCTAGACTATTTACTATTCTTAATAATCTAATAATATTCTTATACTTAGTAGTATTTAATATTTTAGTAAAACTATTAGTAGCTATATTAATACTGCTAATAAAATAGAAAGTAATTATGTTATTACTATTAATTTCCTAAATAATCTATTTATACTAAATATTAATATTCTATATATATACTTCATTTAGAAAATCTATAATATTTATTAGAATATTAGTATTATTAGTAAAGAGAATTATAGATATAGTAATTTATCGATTCAATAACTACTTAATTTATTATTCAATCTACTTAAAAAATATACTAGTAAGTATAAAATTGATAAACTTTATTTCTATAAAACTTAGAGTAATAATTATCTATTTCTTAGATTTCTAAGTAATAAAAGAACTTATAAAATAGGTAATATATTTACTAGTTAATATATAAAATAGTCAATTATCTATTAAAATAGTATTTATTATAATATAGAACTTTAGATCTATTATAAAATCTATTCTTCTAAAACTAATACTATTATTAGTAGTACTAATAAAGTATCTAAAGAAGTATTTAATAGTATATTAAT
This sequence comes from Colletotrichum trifolii, assembly GCA_004367215.1. Lineage (NCBI taxonomy): Eukaryota > Fungi > Ascomycota > Sordariomycetes > Glomerellales > Glomerellaceae > Colletotrichum > Colletotrichum trifolii. Next base: position 9,713 of record RYZW01001529.1, on the reverse strand, counting down.
AAGTAAGAGAAAGGTTAGTATCTATTTAGTAGAGTTTATTTATAATATAAATAATATTTAGTTAAATACTAGTAACTAGCTAGTTAAGATAACTAGTTTACTCTATATAGAGTTAATAAGACTTATTATTATATTTATCTTCAAACTTTTCCTACTTAATATAGTAGTTTAACGTCTAGCTAGCTCTTACTATTACAGTAAGAGTAGTAGGTTCGAATCCTGTGGCGGGCAAGCGCGACTAGTAAGTATATATATACTTTCTAATTATATAAACTATATAGTAACTACTACTAACTATTAACGCTTACTAATAGCTATTAATATTGATAGCTAGTGACTATTAATAGTAATGGCTAGTAGTAGCTACTACTGGCTAGCTAGTATCTAGTATTATATAACTATAATCTTTAAAGAATAACTATAACGGATAGGCCTATACCTTCCCTATTTATTAACTATTATATTAACTAACTACGTTTACTACTTAAGGTTTCCTCTATTTAAACGGTTCCTTAGTACTAGTAGTATCTATAGGGTAAATAAAGTAAGAGCTGATAACTAAATACAACTACTTTTAAAAGGTCCCGGAGAGGTATATGACTTTAAATAGATCAGAGACCTTCAATACAACTATCTTTAAACTATATAATTAGAAGGTCTTTATTAGTAAGGAGAGGGGTCTTAATAGTATAAAGTTTATAATAGCTAAAATGGCGTAATATAGAGTTAATATATTTATATTAAGATAAAAAAATCTTCGTAGTATTATAGTAGATCTAAAAGCCTAAAAGCTAAGTAGTAATACTAAAATCCTTAAAAAGGTGTATTATTTTAAGTATTTTATATACTTTTCTTATAATTTTAAGTAGAGAAGTAGTTATAGTATTATTATTAATATATATAAAAGTATAAGTATTAAGACTCTTATTAATAAAGAAGTAAATCTCCCCCTTAATTAACATAAAGCTAACTTTCTTTATTTTAGCTATAATAAATTAAAACTACTATAAAGAACTTTTATAGAAGTTATATAAAGTTTTGTAAAGTAACTAAACCTTATTTATACTATTAGAGTAACTTATAAGTTAATAAATATAAACTTGAATATTATAAGGGATAGGAGTAGTAAAGAAAGTAGTATTAAAATTATATATTTTATATAAGAAATAGTAGAAAATAATAATAATAAAAAAGAAATATATAGTAGTAATAGTTATTATAGTAGTATAAACCTCCTAAGGAAATTAATTACCTTTCTTATAATTACTATAAATAACCTATTAAACCTTAAACCTTATAATATTATTTAAAATATTAGTCTTAATATTAAAGATTTATATACTTAGAAGAGTTTTAGTATTGAAGGGCTTATTAATAAAGTAGAAGTTCTCTTTATTAATTATCTATTATATCTTAGTATTATATATAAGCTTCTAGTAAGAGAGCTAAAAAAAAGTTCTCTTTTACCTCTTTAATAGTATAGGGGATAGTATATCCTAGTAGAAGAACTTTTAAAAGTATTATAATAGTAAGAAAAGTAATAGTAATTAGGTTTTCTGAATTAATATAAATATTAGTAGTAAGGTAGGTTTTCTTCTTATATAAGTAGAAGCTATAGGTTTCGCGATAGTAGCCTAGTAGCTTGATTGTAGTAGTATGACGAGGACGTCCCGTAGTATAGGTATTATCAGTTTAATATACTTCTAAGGTAATATCTTTCTTTAATAAAGAGTCTTCTATAGTAGTATTTTAATCTAGGATCTAGTTAAAATATTAGATCTAAAAATTAAGTTTATTAAATAGAATATTATAATTAATATTAATATGTTTAGTAATATCTCTAAGAAAGCGTAAAATAGTTTTATTAAAACTTTTATAAAAGTAAATATTATAGTAGTAAAGAACTTTTTTTATATTGGGGATATAAATATAATAGATATAGTTATATAAAGAGTTATAGCTAATAAGAAAGTTTTTATAGTATATATTTCTATTTTAGTTATATAAGGAAAATACTTACCTCTTTTTTTATAAATATAGGTAATATATCTAAGTATTTAGATATATTTAATATATAAAAACTTACGATCTTTAGCTAAGTTTAACTCTTTTACTATAATCTTATAAGAACTAAGATTACTTTTATTAATTTATAGTAAAAAGTTAAGGATCTAAATAGTAATATTAAAAGTATAATTCTAAAGTTCCTTAGGTAAACTATTATTCATAAGTATTATATATACTACTTTAATAGTAATATAGCTAGTATATTTAATCACTCTATTTATAGATAGTATATAAATAGTAGTAGGGTTAAGCTAAATAGTTATAAAATAGGGGTTTCTTAGTATTTTCTTAAGCTCTAGAGTATTATTATAAACCTAATTTTTATAGTTAATATAATTATATTAATAAAAGTATCGTTAAACCTCTTAATAACCTTAAATACCGCTTTATAGTAATAACTAGTAAATAAAATAAGCTAATAATAACTATTATAGTAATTAAGGAAAGAAAGAGTATATTTCTTATTTATAGTAGATAGTAGCTTAATTTTAATAAGATTAAGCTAAATCTCTTTACTTATTTAAGTAAGAAAGAGAAAAGTATTATAACTAATAATTTTAGTAAACTTAGTAAAGTAGTATACCTTATAGTAGAAAGAGTTAATCTCCTCCTAAGTAAATTAAATATTTGGTTACTTTTGCTCTGTACCTGGAATAGTATCTAAGCTCTTTACCCTATATATAGATTTAACTATTTTTACTTCTTTACTTNTAGTATTCGTACTAATACTAGTTTATAACTAGTTAAAACAGTAATAAAATTACTTATTATCATAGATAATTATACCCCTAGTTCTGATATTAAACCCTATAGTAGTAGAAAACTTCGTAGTAATAGTTTATATAGGGAAAGCTTTATTAAGACTAGGGCTTAATATATAAAACTAAAAATAACTACTAAAGTTATAGAGTTAAGAACCTTTTTAAACCTCTTAGAATAGAATAAAATAGAGTATTTATTTCGAGATGTAAAAGCTAGGTATTCTATAATTTATTACTCTTCTATAACTATATTTTTATAATAATACTAAAACTTCCTCGAAATCTATATAGCTACCTATAAAAAGATAATTATAAGATAAATATAGAGATATCTGGCTATAACTATTTTAGCTAAAACTACTAGTATATTAGACTAAGCTTTAATAAAATTATTCTAAATACTATAATTAATAAATAACCTATAGATATTTAAAAGAAAATCGTCTAGTTATCCTACGAGTTACTATATTAAACTAATAATATTAGAGATTAGGTATTAATTAGATAAGACTTTAATATTAATATTTTATTATAATACTAGTTTCTAGATATTTTAAAATATTATAATACTATAATTATAGGAGTTTTAAAAGCTATCTAGTTATGCTAGAAATATCTATATCTATATAAATATTATTTATATATTAGTTATAATTAATTAATTCTAGAATTATTTACTAATAAGAGTAAGCTAAATCCTACTATACTTATATAGAAATTATAAGTTAGCTTATATTAATAGTAGAGAACTTTCGTATTAGTAGTATAAAGTCTCGTCTTAGGGGTAAGTAAAGCTTAGTCTAGGGGATATTAAAGTCGCAGATATCGAAGTTATNTAATAAATGTTTAAATAGAGTATTTATAGTTAGTAGTAATTGAATATCTCGAGATATTTAAATTATACGTAGCTGTGAGGGTATAAGGGTGTAAGGGTATAAGGGTATAAGGGTATAAAAGTATAAGGTTATTATAGAAAGAGTTATCGGTTATTTATTATTGAAAAGGTTAACGTGGGGCGGGTATGCTAGCTACTATAGTTGTGAGGGGTTCGGCCCCGGATTAACTAGGGGCTAGCTATAGTAGTTAGTAAAGAGGGGGGGTAGGAGGGCTAAAGTTGTACTTTAGGGGGTAATATATCTACTAATAGTCGTAGTAGAGAGCGAGCTATCGGCCCCTCCTGTAAATTAAATATATATATAATAATAGGTTTTAATAACTCTTAATAAATTGGTATAGATAAAGTGATAATATATTATCTTAAGTATAAAGTAAGCTTTTATTTAGATTCCGGCGAAACTAAGAGTAGTATTAATAGGAATAGTAGTACTATTAATAGTACTAATAATATATATATTACTTACTTAGTAGACTTTAGCGAGGCCTTTATTTAAATAGGTATTAATAAGGCTTATAGTATTATAATTATATTCAATATAGCTTTTTTGAAATCTACTAAAGCTAAGGAAATTTATAAAGCTAAGAAAGCTATATTTAATATCTTTAATAGTCTAATTAATTATCTTAGAAATATTAATAAGATTTTTAATTTAAAAAGAAAACTATATTTATACTTTCTAGCCTAATTAATTTACTATTAATAGTAGTAAAAAGCTAGAAATCATTATATATAGTATAGGATATAAAGAGAATAAGGTTATTAAAAACTAAATTAGAATAACCCGAGTTAATAATAATATTAGAACTTATAATAGCTTTATTATTAATAGTAATATATATAGTTTTTAGTATTATTAATAGTTTTTAAAAAGCAAGGCTAGGAATAGTAGAACTACTAATAATACCTATAGTACCTTTAATAAATACTAATAAAGATAATATAGATATAGATACTTTAGTATAATCCTTACTATATATATATTTTACTATATAAGCTATAAGTTATTTATAATACTTATAATTAGTAGGGATAAGATTAAGGTAAGTAATCTAGTACTTCAAAACTAGATAACTTTTCTTATAGTAAAAGTATTTACTATTTTTCTTTTTAATTATAATAATAAATATAGTAATAGTCATAATAGTTATCTTATAGTGTAAAATAAGCTTGATTTTGTATTCTTTATCCTAGGTAAAAGTATAGATAATTTTAATAATATTAACTTATATAAATATCTTATTATTATTAGTATAGTATTTATAAGTATTAGGAAACCTAATTTTAAAGTAATTAAAAAGTATAATAGCCTAGAAATAATGAGAATTCTAGTTATAGAAACTTATAATATAAATATATAAATACTAAATATACTTAAAAGTATTATAAAAAGTTTTGTAGTTATAAGTATTACTTTTAGTAAACTTATTAATAAGAATACTAATAATATCTTTAGAAACCTTGAAAATATATTTCTCTAGTACTCTTATAAAAGTATTAGGGTTACTATTATCCTACTATCCTATATTTAGTAATTTATTAATTAATATTTTATATAATAATATAAGGAGACTATAAGTAATATTTCTTTTATTTTCCTATACTATATAGACTAGGGTTTAAGTAGTAAGTTTAGGGATATTAGTATTAATATATCTCTTAACTTAATTAACCCTAAAAGTAATAGTAATAAGTACTAGTTACGAGGACTAGTTTAATTCTCCCTTAAACTTAGGGATTATCGAGGTTACTATATAGTAACTAGGTATATTACTTATTATAATAATTTTTATTATTTTGTTTTATTATATATCTTATAAAGTATATAAGAGTTAGGGTACATAAATATAAAGTATATATCGTTTAGAGGGTAATTATTCAGGGTATTTTGTTTATTATTATTCGAAAAAAAAAGAGAAAGATAAAATACTAGTTTTATTATAGGTAATAGTAGAAAGACTAGTCTAGGCTTATAACTTGTAATATTTCTAGGCGAGAAGTTAAATAAAATAATACGCGTCATATTAGTAATATCTGAAAAGGGAAGCCTTCTACCCCTATAGCAGGCGAGAAGGCTAGCCTAATAGCTAAGGGCTAAGGCTAACACGTAACGGTAGTAGGTTACGTGACATACCCTTTAATAATATAGGATAAATAACTTTTATATATTAATATATATATAAGAAAAACTTTTTATTATTAATTACTAAACAGTTAGTAAATAGCTAGCGAATATAAAAAAATAGCTATATAGTATTTATAGGCCTTAGAACCTAAAACCTATAGAAGGGGGGATAGTTATAAAGATATACCTTATAGCTTATATAGAGAGTTAAGATAGCTAGGATTAGATTAATTATACGGATATAGATTACGTAATATAATAGCCTAAAACTACTATAGGATAAAAGCTTTTTATAGCTACTATACTAGTTAGCCTACCAAGTTAAAGTCTTATAACTTATAGAGACTTACCTTTCTACTAAATACTCCTTCCCCTACTAGGCTTTTAGCTATTCCCTTATAGGTTATATTATTTTAATATAAAAGCCTTTAGAGAGTTTTACTAATAATAAAACTATAATATAATTTAAATTATAAGATAGGGATATTAGAGAGAATAATAGCTTAATATTAATTTACTAATAGTAAAAAACTATATAAGCTATAAATTAAGTAATATAATAGTTCTTAAGAAATATATATAACTAGCTACTAGACTCGCCCCTAAAATACTAAATAAATAAATTAAATAAAAGGATTAGTAGTATCTTACTCCTTGTTATACTTATAGAATTCCTCCTCCCCCTTATTATCCTCTTCCCCTTCCTCCTCTTTATTATAAAAAATAGTAATAAGTAGTATTGATTTATAAATAAAATATTATTAGCATTACTAGAAGATAGTAATTTAGTAATAGTAATAGATAGGTAAACTAGTATTAATAAAGCTAAATATATAGCTATAATATTAGTAAAGTATAATATAACTACTAGAATATATTATAATACTTTACTATAAGAAAATTAGTATAATAAAAATAAAGAGGGAGAAGAAGAGAGACTTACTATTTTTTATATAATACTACTAAAGCTAGTAATAACCTATTTAAAAGTAAAAATAAAGGTAAAAGTAAGAATATTTTTAGTATAAGAAGAGGGAATAATAAGTATAATAGTAATATAAATAAAAACTACTTATTAAATATAATAGAATAGTTATTATAGTACTAGATTATAGTAGAAAACTCTAGTAATAGAATAGTAATATAATAGTTTATAATATTACTTTTTTCTTTAGAAATAGTAACTATAAAAGTAATAATACAATTCCTATATATAATTATATAATTAACTTAATAGTTAATAGTATATAACTTAAAACTAGTAATAAAAAATAGAAGCTTTACTTATATCTACTTTTTAACTTTAAGTGTTCATAGTAAAATTAGCCGCGACTTAATATATAAATATAAGTAATACTACTCCTATTTTACTTTTAATAATAATTTAGGTAAATAGAGATAACTATATTAGGGGGCTAGTTTTCTTTATGATTAGAATTATTTCAATAATATATATATTATAAATATAAGTAGTAAACTTAGAAGGGGTATAGTAGTAGGAGGAATTATTATTAAGAAAACTAAATCTGGTAGTAGTAGTAGTTGATATAATAATAAATAAAATATAAATAAGAGAAAGAAGGTAAAAAAGTAGTAAAATAGTAATATTATAATAGGTATAAGATAGGAGTTATATAAAACTAGAGGAAAGAAAGTAAGACTATATATAGAAAGAAAAAAAGGGATTTCTTATAGATTATTAGGGGAAAGAGTATAGTATAGGATAACCTAGGATAAATATAGTATAAATTTTATTATTAGCTAGACTGTTTAATATTAGTACTAACTGAATTTTCTTAATAGTAGGATTATCTGATATTAGTAGTACTTAAAGAAGTTATCTTAGGTGGATTTTTCTTATTAGTTAAACTAGCTTAGGTAGTTAGAAGTTATAGTTATATTATAAGGTTATTAATATTACGTATTATTATAGTAATAGAGTAGGGGAGTAGTAGGGGGTATATTATAGACCTAAACCTTAGGACTTATATAAAATATTACTATTAGTGTTCTATATAACTATTACCCCTATAATCTGGTAAAAAGTTTTCACCTTAAATATAAACTTCTCAAATTTATTATAATACTATTAAGGTACTACTAAAGTACCTCTCGTAGCTAGCCTCTAACAGAAAAAGTAAATAAAAAAAAGAAATAGCAAATTAAATAGTAAATATAAAGAATATTTAAAAATAAAGTATTAAAAGAATAAAAACTAAAAAGATAATAAATTATATATAGAAAAAACTAGATAATACTTATTAAGTATATAGCGAAATCTTATAAGGGATTATAGTAAACCTTAAAAAGCTATTCTTACTAAATAAATACCGCGAGATTAGAAGTATTAATATATTACTAGGATAATATTAAATATATTTATAAATAATAAAACAAATAGATAAAAAACCTAGTAGTACTATTAGTAAAATAAGTTCTATTATTTGGACTATAAAAGATTAATTAAATAGATAATAGTCTTATAATAAGATAAATATAAGTATTAAAAGTAATACTATGTATAATAAATAGTTAGTAATATAATATAAGTTTTATAAAGGATATTGAAATATATAGTAGTTGTATTAAAGGTCTCTAATCTATTTAAAGTTATATATTTCTCAGGAACCCTATAAATTAAACTGTACTTAGTAGTTAGCTTTTGCTTTATAAACCCTATAAATACTATTAGTACTAAAGAACTATTTAAATAGAGAAAGTCTTAAGTAGTAAGATATAGTTAGTTAATATAATAGCTAATAAATACGGAATATATATATATATATATATATATATATATATATATATAGAGAAAGTATAGTATAAGCTTATATCTATTATATTCTATTATAGTTACTTATTATAAAATTATAGTTATATAATACTACTTACTAGCTAGCTAGTAGTACTTATTACTAGTTATTAATAGTTACTAGTAATTAATAACTAGTAGTAAGAGCTAATAGCTAGTAGTAGTTACTATATAGTTTATATAATTAGAAAGTATATAGTATATACTTACTAGTTACGCTTACTTGCTACAGGATCCGAACCTACTACTTTTGCCGTAAAACGGTAAAGACTAGCTAGACGTTAAACTATAACGTTAAGCGGAAATTAACATATATATAATTATAGATTATATATAATAAATAATTAGCAATATAGTATAAGTTTTATAAAATATAGCAGGGGATATATAATTATAGTTTTAAAAACTGAGGTTTTTAGAAAAAGGGATAGTTATAAAATTAAAAAAATAAAATTGTATAGTATACTTAGGGGAGGGGTTAATAGCTTACTCTCTACTATAACTATTAGTAGATATATTATCCCCTAAAGTATAATTTCAACCCTCCTACCCCCCTACTAACTATTATAGCTAGCTCCTAGTTAATCTAGAGCTAAACCTCTTATATCTATAATTAGTATACTATAAAAGTATAGCTAAAAGCTTTAACTAGGAAAGGTTCGGATATATAAGTAAAGTTTATATTACTATATAGACTATTACTTAAAAGATCTAAGTTATAATCCTTTTACTAAAAACTCTTTTAGTACTTAACTAGCTTATTACTAGGTATATTATATAATCTATTTATTATATCTTTATTACTATCCCCCCCTCTAAGAATTTTAATCCCTAAAACTATAGTTATCTATTCCTAATATCTATTATAAAACTTATAATATATTACTAACTATTTATTATATATCATCTACAATTATATACTCCTAATATCCTCTATAAAACCTGCACTTTATTACTAACTACTTATTATATATAATATTTCCTTTAATACTAGTAATTATATTATTATAATACTATTATTTATTTTATTAATTTTTTATAGTCTAAATAATA
>RYZW01001528.1:0-18183 GCA_004367215.1 Colletotrichum trifolii | reverse complement strand
CCTATAATCTAGTAAAGAGTTTTTACCCTAAGTATAAACTCTTTAAGTTTATTATAATACTATTAAAGTACTACTAAAGTACTTCTTATAGCTAACTTCTAATATTAATAAATTTCTTGCTTAGGTTTAACTTAGTAGTAAATAGTAAATACTAAAGGAAATAGAAGATAGCGAAAAGATAATAATAGATATTACTAATCCGGAGCTTTCTAAAAGACTTCTAATAGACTAATAATAGACTAATTTAGTAGATAACGAAAACTAATCCCTTCGAGACACCCTCACGAAACTCTAAGTAAATTATAATTTAGCCTTATAAGTATTATAAGTACCTAATCTGAAGTAGAAGCTGCTCTTTATTAATACCCCTTTTAATAGTAATACTTTCTACTTTCCTGTATAGTAGATAACTATATAGTATAAATTAGAAGTTAATTAAGTTTTTATTGGGGGACTTGNTGAGGATTTCTAGTAATATTTATAGACTAGTTTATTACTTAAAGTCTAGATATAAATTAGTAACTTGTATACTATCTAAAAGCTATAATATAATTAAGATATTAATATATTCTTCTAGTATTTTACTAAATACTATAAAAACCCCTATTATAATATTTAGGTTTTTAAAAAGATTTATTATTTCTATTAGGGGCCTAAGTAGATATTTGCTGAGTTTTTTATCAAGTTTAAATTAGCTATAAGATAAGTAAAGAAGTATAACTAAATAAAAGATATTAAACTAAATTACTTCTTTCTAGCTCTCTCTTACTAAATTTAAATAGTTATTATTAACTATAATATTANATTTCTGACTAGTTCTCTCCTATTAAATTCAGATAGTTATTATTAGTTATAATATGAGCTAGATAGATTATTATACTACTATTTAATACTACTATACAATTATTATAAACCTCGAGATCTTTAATATAGAATTATAAAACTATAAATAACTATAGTCTTCTTCCTAGTAAGAATTAATAGTTAATTAAAATAGAAATATATAGGTAATAAGTATAAAAGTAACCTAAGTTACTATAATACTAGTATAATACTACTATACTACTACTTTTCCCTATTATAAAAAGTTAAATAAATAGATTATTATAACTAGTAAACCCTAGTTAACTCTTACTATAGGAATATATAAGACTTATTAAATAGACTTTATAGTTATCTAGGTATATATATAAGCTAGTAATTAAATATATTATAGTATTAAAAACTATTTTATAATAGAATATAAGCTATAATTTACCTACTTACTAGTAACTTATAATACTAATATTTAAGTTTTATAGTTGGATAAAAAAACTATAAATAATAAGGAAAAAACCTAGTCCCGTAAAAAAACCTCCTTAGAGAATAATCTAGTATAAGTACTAATAGTAATATTATAATAATAAATAAAACTAGAGAAATATAAAGATAAATAGATAAGTTATTTTTCTTAGTTTTTCTATTAATAAAGAATAAGTCTTTTATTTCTATTTAGATTAATAATAGTTATAATTATGATAGAATAGTTAGTAAAGAGTTTGTAAAATAGTAGAAGTTATATTAATTATATTACTATAGCTATACTAGTTAAATATTATCCTAAATACTAACTAGGAGATATATATTACTAAGATAGCTAAAATATAGATTAACCTTAATAAGTAAGTATTTAAGGTTTTATTCTATATAATCCTAGGAATAGTTTATATAGCTATCCTTAGAAAATTATAATTATAATATTAATAAGTTATTTTAAACCTTATAAGGAATAAGATATAGATAGATTTCGTTAGTAGCTTAACTATCTAGGTTATTAATAATATACTAAAGGAAATATATATAAATAAATTTATAGACCTTATTAAGTTATTAGTTATAATATTTTCTAGTTTAGGTAAAGGGGGATATAAGTAGTTAGTAATTAATTTAGTATAGATTAATATAACTTTAGTAGCTATATGATTTATAGTTTTAGAGTAGTTACTATTTATTTTAGTAGCTATTTATACTTCCTTCATAGATCTATTTAATAAGGATAAAGTTTCTAGCTTTTTATTTTATAAAGGATCTCTTAACTATTATATTTATTTAAAGAAAACCTTAGATAGAACTAAGCTAGACCTATTATAGGGATTATTTTATAATATATTAAAAGAATATTTCTTTAAAGTCTAATACTAAGTAATAGATTTAATAGATAAAAATTAAGTCTAAACTAGTTTATTTATAGTTAGAATACTTATTTTCTTTATTAAGAAACCTAGGGGGAAATAGTAGTTTTATATAGATTATTATATTTTTAATATTATTAGTACTTATAATTGTTACTTTTTATTATTAATTGAGGAGATATTATAGTTATTATCTAAAATAATATAGTTTATAAAAATTAATATTTATATAGTTTTCTATAAGATTTGTATTATAGAAAAGGATAAGTACAAAATTGTTTTTAAGATTTATTTTAGCTTATTTAAATAGTTTATTACTTCTTTTAGGTTAATAAATATATCTATAATATTCTAATACTATATTAATAATATACTCCGGGGTATTCTTAATAATTCTATTATAGTTTACTTAAATAATATTTTTTTTCATAATTATAAGTTAAAGTATAACTATAAAGATAAAGTTAAGTAAACTTTAAATAACTATAAAAAGCTAGTTTATATTTAGACTTAGAGAAGTATAAATTCTTAGTAAAATAAATAAAGTATTTAGGTTTTATTATTAAGGTAGGGAAAAGTATTTATTATAATTCTAAAAAAGTTAGAATTATCTAAGAATAAGAGGTTCTTAAGAATAGTTATAGTATATAGAATTTCCTTAAATTTATAAACTTCAATTTTAACCTAGTTAACTATTTCTCTAGTTTAATAGAGCTTTTTATATAGCTAATATAGAAAAAGTACTATTTTACTAGGATATTATATACTAGTAGGTATTTAAAGAGTTTAAACTTATATTTATCTTAAAACTAGTTATAATTTAATAAGATTTAAAGTAATATATAATAGTACAGGTAAATTATTTAGGAGTAGTATTAAGTAGTTATTTCTTATAAAAGAATAGGGATAGTATATTATAACTAGTTATTTATTATTTAGCTAGATTTATACTAGTTTAGTAGAATTATACTATTTATAATAAGGAATTACTAGTAGTAGTATTATACTTAAAAGTATAGTTAGTAGAGTTATAAAGTATAGTAGAGCTATTTACTATTCTTTTTAACTATAAAACCTTAGAATACTTTATAAACTTAAGATTTATCTTAGAATAATAAACTAAATAAATAGAGACTTTATTAGAGTTTAGCTTTATTTTAAAATATTAGTTAGGTTACTTTACTAAGTATTTTAATATCTTTTCTTAATAAAGCTAAGATAATATAATAGAACTAAGGTTTATAATATAAGTTTTCTAGTTTCTTTAAGTTAATTATAAGGATAAAAAGAAATCTTTAGTAGTATTCTTAATTTATAATATATAAAAAGAAAGGGGTTAGGAGGGGGTTATATTAGTAAAGGATAACTACTAATATACTACTAGTAAATTACTAGATAGGTATACTATATTCTAAAGTATTATATTATTATTACTATAAAACTAGGTAACTATAATAATACTAGTATATAAGATTTAATTAAATATAATCTACTAAATAGTAAAGATATTCTTTCTAGAAATTTTAATATAGATAAAAATAGCTAATTATATAGTAAGAAATAGTAGTATTTTACTCTATTAGAGTTAAGTTTAGGTTTCTAAGTATAAGCTTTTAATAATAGTAATCTTTTAAATAGTCTATAACTTCTTAATCCTAAACTATTTTAATATTAATTTAACATTTATAGTATTTCTATAAGACTAGTATTAAGATAGTATATTAAAAGATATTAAATATTTTATATAAATATATAATATTTACTAATATTTATATAAAAGATAGTAATACTACTAGGGTTTCTAATAGCCTTTCCTAGTTCCTAATAAGTTCTAGTTAGAGATTTCTATTAACTTTATAATAGAACTATTATTTACTATAGAAAATAACCTAAGATTCTTTATAGTAATTATAGATTAATTATATAAATATATCTAGTTAGAAACTATAATATCTATAATTACTAAAATATATATAGAGAAACTCTAAGATATTTAGTAGTAGTTCTATAGTTTCCTTATATTAATTATTACTAATTATAAATTAGACTAAATTAGTATTTTCTAGATAATATTATATTAATTAATAGAAATATAATAACTTTTATTAATATTATTATATTCCTAGATAAATAGTAAGATAGAAAAAGTAATATTTTAGATTTAGCTTTTCCTATAAATATATATTACTTTCTTATAACTAGACTAGTTAGCTTATATTACTATTTGTTAGTTAATATTAAATAATAAGGATCTTTTAGTAATTAAAATAAGTCTAGATAAATTCTTAAATAGGTTTAATACTATAGTTATCCTATACTCTAAAGTAATAAAGTAAACTATATATTCTAGTTTAGGATAGGTTTTAGTTTTCTTATTTTATTTTAAAAATAGTATTACTATAGCTTAAATAGTAATAGTATATATATAGTAATATAATAAGATAAATATAAATAGGATATAATAGGTAACTAGAAAGTTCTAGGTTAAGGATAAAGTATAGCTATTACNGAGACTTTAATAAAGTAACCCTAGTATATTACTAGTAAAGAGGGGGGTAATATTATAAGCTATACCTAGCTAGTTAATTCTAGTTTTACCCGAGTCCTAATAACTATACTTAAGAAATTAAATACTAGTAAACTACTAGTAAGCCTTTAGTATTACTTTTAAGTAGACTTTTTACGCTTTTCGCGAGAATTTCTCTTTTACTCTTTAGTTCTAAATAAATAGTATTTATGTTCCTTATAGCTAAATCATAGCCTAAGCCTAGCTTTTTATAAATATTTAGTTTACTCTTATTTAGATTTCTAAATCTAATAAATAATAAAAACTTTCTTTATAGCTAGAAAAATAAGAGAAAACTAAAATCCCTAAGATTTTATAGTATACTTAAATTATATTTACCTAGATTTTAATATCTAGTCCTAAGCTATTACCTAGTTATAATCTTTCTACTAGAAAAATATTAAGAAGTTTACTATTTTTTTCTTATAATTTAAGAAAATCCTTATAAATACTAGAAGTTATAACTAGTTTAATATAATTTAGATTTCTTTACTAGAGATTATACTAGTTTCTTATGTTAAAAGTTTTTATTTATAATTAAGTTTCTCATAATTTATAACTAGTAATTCTTAAAAGTATATAATATTATTTAGAAGATAAAATTTTTAAATATACTATTTACTCAATAGGTTTCAGGTATATAATCCCCTATATTAAAAGGTTAAGATTAAGATATAATAATAATTAAAGTTATATATAAGTAGAATTTTTATTTTAGACTTTCAAGTTCTATTAGTTTTATTAAAAAGCTTTTCTATTATAGAAAGATATATATATAAGTATTATAACTGCTATAAGAAAGGCTATATTACTAAGATCTATAATGATACTAATATAATAAAAAGGAAACAAGAAAGATTAGAAATTACTAAAATAAACCCTTAGAAATCAAAGAATTTCGAAATTAATACTAATTCTCTTTCTAGTAAAAAGAAAATATAAGAAAAGAGTAACTCTAATATAAAATTAAGTAATAAAATCTATACAAAAGAAACCTTAGGAATAGAAGAAATAGTAGAAGTAAGAAAATAGTAGGTAATTAGCTATTATCTAAATAAGACTAAATAGAAATTATACTATTAGTATTTCAGTAAATACTAGTAATAATACTTATACTATTATTAATATATCTTTTACAAAGAAATTATATTCATTTTTTATTAAAATAATAAAGAAGAGAATAAAGAGTTATATAGAAGATAGACTTTATTTAGTAATATTTTAGAAGTTACTAAAATATCCCTACAAATAAGGAAATATGTATAAGAAATCGATATTTATATTATAAGAAAACTATTACTAAAGTTATATTTTAAGCAATTTTAAATAGAAAATTACTATATTCTATAAAGTATTGATACTTAGTAGATGACGTATAGTAAAAGAAGAGTTATAATATATCTAGAATACTCAATAAAACCTATTAAGATTTGGGAGATTAAATAAATATACTTTCTAGATATAAATTCTTTTTTAATTATCTACTAGAAATCTACTTCAATACGAGGATTAATATTAGAAACGTATTAAATCATATCTATTAGCTTTAAAGATATCAAAAAAGACCTAAATACTTAAAGTTTTAATCAACCCGAAGAAGTATATTCTAGTTAATATATTCAAAAACTTACTAAACCTATTTAACTTAGAAAAAACCTATGACGTGCTTACAAGTAAAAGGTTATTAGATTATATTATTTTATTAATATGAAGTAAAAATAAGAATCATCCTTTTTTACTTTGAAACTCTTTTTATGATATATTATAGTAAGAGTTATGAGTATTTAAGAAAATATTAGAAGACTTCTTAAATAAAGGTTTTATTAAAACTGGTAGGTTAACTATAAAAATACTTATCTGTTTTATTAAGAAACCTAGTAAAAGTATTAGGTTCTATATAGATTACTAGGCTTTAAATATAATTATAAAAAGAGATAAATACTTATTATTTCTTATATTAGAAACCTTCTAGAAAGTAAATAGTACTTACTAGTTTACTAAACTTAATACTATTATAGCTTTTTATAAAATGTAGATTAAAGATAAGAACTTAGAAAAGATAGTACTTTATATTAAATATAATTTTTATAATACAATATTTACTTATCTGGGCTTAGCAAAACCCTACTAATATTCTAGTAATATATTAATAGGATACTATATCAATTGTTAAAAACTTTTACTATAGTATATACTAGTAATATCCTGATTTATATTACTAAATTAAAAAGAAATTACAAAGTTCAAATATAGAAGATCTTCTATTATTTTACGAATACTAAGTTATTACTAGATTTAAAGAAATATAAGTTTTTAGTAGTGTTAGTAAAGTATATAAAATCTATTCTAATAATAGGGAAAGATATCTCTTATAACTCTTTTAGTTTAACTATAATTAGAAACTAGTTTCCTCTTAAGTTTATAAAAAGAAACTTAGAGTTTCCTAGGTTTTTAAAACTAATACAAAAACCTTGTTTTCCATTATAATAACATGATAAGGTTATTAATCTAATTATTTCAGAAAAACTACTTTTTCTAGTAAAGAGTACAATAAGAAACTACTTTTACTTAACTTAAGTATCTCTCTACTAAAAGACTACTATTTTATATACCTAACCCTAAGGTTATGATTATTATAGAAACTAACTACTTTGAATTTATACTAAAAAAAGTTCTAATTTAAGAATATAGTATAAATATAGTTTACCTAGTAGTTTCCAATTCTAAATAACTATCTTCTATAAAGTATACTTACCTAATTTATAATAAAGAGTTATTAGTAGTATTAATATACTTATAGGTTTAGAAAAGTAAGTTTATAACTATTAGATACGTTACAAGAAAATGAGATTCGAAGAGTCTAGAGTATTTTATAAAGAAATAATAGTTTACTAAGAAATAGAACTAGTAAATAGAAGAGTTATTTTACTTTAATATTGATATTTAGTTTTATTAAGAAACTTAAAAAGTAATCCTAGATGTCTTATTGTAATATCAATAAATTATACTAATAAAATAAAATAATAAGAAATTATAAAAGGAGATTATTTCAATTATTCTTAATCATACATAAGTTGATATTTTTTAAATAAAGAAAATTAAATTAGAAAAACTACTAGTTTTTAATAAGAAATCTAACTTCAAAAAACTTAAGATTTATCTAATAAAGAGAAATATAATATTCTAAAAAACTAATGTATCTGTTTAGTAAAGAGATATAACTTCCCCCCTAATTTATACTTAAAAGTTTAAATTTCTAAATATTGACTAAATGACTTTAAATATTGAATCCTTTAAAGAAAAACATAAATACCTAGAAGTAATAATAAGGCAAGTTTCTTTAATAAACTAAAAATAAATTTAATCTAGAAATTATATAATTCTACAACTACTAGCTACTTAGAGAAGAATAGTATACCTAAAATTCTAAGTAGGAAGTTCTTTTGAATTAGTTGATTATAGATAATAAAGAAGTTTATATAGAACTATAATATCTATAATAGTATATATTTCTAGAGATTGGTGAAAAAGGGTTTTTTGAAAATTCTCTTCATATTTAACTAATTATTTCTTACTTATTAATATATTTTCTTAATACTTTCTTACTAATTAGAAAAAAGGATAAGTAGTACTTTTAAGTTATTATTAATAACGTAAATAAGTTAGTAATACTTAAAAGAATAAATACTATAAAAACTAGTATATATAACTAGTAGTTCTTGAATTATTATTATAAGTTTTATAAATACTATTATTTATTATTAGTAATTATAGCTTATACTAGATAAATAAATTTTAAAAGGAATTGTGTTATTTAAAAAGAGTAATATAGCTACTTAGTACTAGCTATTACTTTTAAACTAAGAAAAAGATAAGGTATTAGAACTAGGAAACTTAAAATATACTATAAATATATATATATACCAGTCCTAGGGTAACTAAGGAGACTTACTATTTATTGTATAGTTTACTTTATAAAATAGGTATAATTCTAATATTAAAACTATACTATTCTTTATAGAATATAATTGTTATATTAACTCTATATTTACTATTAAGAATATAAGGAAAGTAATATCTAAAAAGAAACTGCTACTTAGTAATTAGTTAATAAAATACAAAATATTATAAGACTTATCTAAACTAGAATTATAGTAATCTAATAGTAAAATAAAGCTTCAGTTAATAAGTACTACTTTTTTATAGATAAGTACTAGGTAGGTAATAAAGTTTTACTAAATATTATAAACTATAAAATACTATAACTAAATAAGAAGCTAGACTAGTAATACTAAAAGTATAGAGTAATAGAAGTTATTATACTATATATTATTAGATTAAATACATCAAAGATAGTTTATTTGAAGTTCTATATTAATCCATTCTAGAGAATAACTCATAATTCTTTACGTATATAAGAAATCATTAATCTTTAGCTTTTATTTATAGTTAATAACAATAGCGAAATAGAATAGAAAATCGAAAATACTTTTATCATAAGATAATACTAGGTAAGTAAAAGGTAGTAGTACTAAGTGTTTATTAAATAGAAAAGCTTTATAGATATTATATAAGAAATAGTAGATATAATATAGGAAATAGAAGTATTAGATTAGTTTAAAATATATTTCGGGTTAATTAATAAGTATAATAGAGACCTTAAAAAAGTAGTCCTAGTATATTACTATTAGAGAAAGGGGTAATATTATAAATAATACCTAGTTAATTAATTCTAGGTTTATTTAAGTCTTATTTATTATATCTAAAAAACTAGGTACTAGTAAACTACTAGTAAACCCCAAGTATTACTTTTGAGTAGACCTTTTACGTTTTTTACGAGAACTTCTCCTTTACTTCTTAGTTCTAAATAAAAAGTATTTATATTCTTTTTAAACTAAATTATAACCTAAACCTAACCCTTCATACTAAACTCATAATACTTTAATTTAATAAGAGTTTTAAGTTTTATAATATAAGCTTTACTATTTATATACCTAATAGTCTTTAGTTTTTCAATTAAAATAGATGTTTTATGGAACCTAGTTTTTATATTCATAAGTAAGAGTCCTATAAATCCCTCTAGTATAGATATTATGAAACTCCCTATTAACTATAGAAATTCTATAAATACTATGAAATTAACTAATACTTTTTATATTCTAGAATTTCTAATTAATATCTTTTCTAGAATATTACTTTATAATAAAACTAGTTATATTAAGAATAATATCCTATATAATACTAAGAATAACCTATTTATAGCTCTTGATTTATAGTATAAGCTGTATTTATTAATAGCTAACAAACTATAGAACCTTTATTTACTAAGGACTATTATAATTCTCAGCCCTTTTAGAAGATACAGGAAGAAACGTTCTAAAAATATAGTATAAATACTATACTTATACTGAAAAGGGCTAAATTTATAAATAGTTCTAATTATAGTTTAGTAAAGTCTATAGTATCTACTAGCTATAATATAGAGCTTCCTAAAGGTTTAGTTAATTTATCTACTAAATTACAGAACTTTTCTCAATTTATAGAAAGCTCTATAATAGATTTTGAAGTTTTTATAGTTAACAATACCTCTACAAATATGGAGGTACTAACTATTACTATAAAGTAATTTATTACCTAAAATACATTAACTATTATTTTTAGCTAAAACAACTAAAGCTACAAGAGAGATACCTATAAATTAACTAAAAGAAACTAATCTACAGTACCCTAACTATACTTAAAACAAAATAGTTAGGCAATAGTCAAAAATCAGCTATAATAGAGCTATAAAGCTACTTTATCGAATCTATATTAATTTGATTGAAGTAAACCCTACTAGTAATACTCGGAATAATTATACTCTTTCCTATGCTAATAAGTACTCTTCCTATAAAGCTATAAATATTGTAGCTAAGAAATATATGTTTAGTTATATTATAACCTCATTAGAACTCTATAAAACTTAACGAAAATATTACCCTAAAGCTTTACGCCTCAATAATAATTAAGGATTTAACCCTAGACTCTTAAAACATTATACTAAAAAGGGGTATTGTTTTAGAAACTTCAATACCTTATATTCCTAAATAAAATAGTATTATAAAGTATACTAATAAAGTTTTTAATAAAAAAAGCCCGTATTATTTTATTTTCAGAAAAGCTGCTTTTCTATATTTAAGACACCATTATATCTATAATAGTTAAACTAGTTTATTTAACTACTATAATAGAACTTTTAATTACTACCTTATGAACTTTATTTAACTATTTCTTCTTTAGAAGAAATACTAAGCGTAATTTAGAAACTCTAAAGCTTATAAGTACTAAAGTTTTAGTATCCTACTCTTCTGAAAATATAAACATAGTAATAATATCACTATGTTTATAAAAGGAAACTTATTTTCATCCTATAACAATAGCTCCAAAGCTATTCTTATTTTTATACTAACTAGACTTTATAAATCTAAAGTAGTTTTATAGGTTAACTTTAAATCTATTAATACTACAATAAGGGGGATACTTCTTACTATTTGAAACTCTAGTATCAATCATTTAGAACCTACTATAATAATTATAGGAACCTTACCTTCTCCTATAAAGTCCTCTATATTTCATGTTTTTATTACTTTTTTAGAATTTTAGATATTAAAATAAGCTCTAAATAGTACTAAAAAGATAGTTAGCTTAAAACTATCTAAACTAGAATTAGCTAGCTAATTAATTAAGGAGTTTTTGAAATTAGCCTTACTAAATAGCTCTTAAATAAAAGTCCTACGAGAAAACCTATAGTTATAAGATAGGTTTTTAAGTATAAGCTTAACCTAGATAGGATTATTAATAATTATGAAGCTTATTTAGTAAGTAAAAGCTTTTAGTAAAAATATAGTATACATTACTTTTAAATCTTTACCATAAACTCTAATCTAGTTGTTTTTAGAGTTTATTTAGTTATAAATATACTTAAAGTCTAAGTGATCTATTATACTGATATAGTAAGAGGTTGTTTATCAAAAGATTTACAAGAAGAGATTTATATTAAAATCTCCTACCTATTTTTTATTTAGTCTTTTAAATAACTTTCTAATCTAAATATTATAAGGTTTAATTCTAATTTAAATAGGTTTTGTTATTACCAAAGGCTTCATATAGACTTAAATAAGACTTTAGATAATAATAGAAGAAATTTTAAAGATTCTTAAAAATCTAGGATTTTTCTTTTTAACGTCTAATAAAGTTATTTATTATAATAATAGTTCTAATAATCCTCTTTATCTAGTTAACTATATAGATAAATTTATCATTTTCAGATAAGATCTAACTATTATAACTAGATTTAAATCTCTTCTATAAAAGGTTATTAGTATAGCAAGCTTAGGAGAAATATCTTATCTTTTAAAGCTTAGTATTAATCAAAATTAAGCTTAAAAGATTTCATAGATATCTCAAGCCTATTATATTAAATAGTTATTATCTAAGAATGATTTAATTATTATAAAGGTTTCTAGATTCTCCCTTAATCCTAGAATTTCAAAAGATTTATCTTCCATAGAAAGAAATCTTAATTATAACCCTGAAAAAGATTTTTCATAGTAGTATTAGTACTTGATTAGTAACTTTATATATAATATAATTATAACTAAATCTAATTTAGTTTCTTTAATAGCTTTTATTAGTAGGTTTCTATATAAACCTTCTAGAAGACTACTAAGTATAATTATAAAAGTTTATTTAGATACCTATTTACTACTACTAATCTAGATCCTACTTGCCGTAGTAGTTCAACGTCTAGCTAGCTCTTACTATTATAGTAAAAGTAGTAAGGTCGAATCCTAGAGTAAATAAACGCGACTAGTAAGTATATATATATCTCCTAATTATATAAACTATATAATAACTATTACTAGCTATTAGTACTTACTAATAGCTATTAGTAACTAGTAACTACTAATAGCTAGTAATAGCTACTACTAGCTAGCTACTATTAATATTATATAACTATAATCTTTAAAGAGTAATTATAATAGATAAGTTTATACTTTCTCTATTTATTATTTATTATATTAACTAACTATATTTACTATTTAAGGTTTTCTCTATTCAAATAGTTCCTCAGAACTAGTAATATCTACAAGGTAAAGATAGTAAGAGCTAAGCACTAGGTGTAACTGCTTTTNGGGGAAATCCTTCTAGGTTAACTAGGTTAATAATTCTGTAATTTTATTATACCTAGGAATAAAGTTTTTATAATAATTATAAAACCTTAAAAAACTCTAGGCCCCTTTTATAAACCTAGGGGGAAACTAGTCCCTAATTATAATTAATTTAAAAAAAACTACAAAAAATACCTTTTCCTATATTTAGTTTCGAACTAATACTGAGTACTAGTAAAAATCTCAGGGAATAATACAACTATTAACTATAGAAGAATGAGGAGTTTAAAGTAGTATCTGAAAATAGTACTAGTATTAGTAGAAATTATAATAATAATAGGAAATTCAGATTCTATAGAAATAAGGAATTTTACTATTTATATAACTAAAGAAGAATTTATATTTAGAAATATTAACCTTATATTATATAGAATATTCAGAGCTCCGAGATATATAAGCTACTAAAACCTTGAATATTAAATATTCCAATATTAAAGTTTAAGAAATTTAAATTATAATTAATACAAGTTATAAAACCTAAACCCAAATTATTAGTTTTCTAGAATAAATAGAAAATATAGAATTATAAAAGTATTAGAAACTACTTATACTCTTTAATATTTTTAATATAAAGGAATAGAATACAGAATCAATAACAGACTTAACTATAACTCTGAATAAGATAATAAACTTAGCTATAACTCTAATATCCTCCTAAAAATATATAAAAGATATTTTCTTTTAATAACTTAGAAGAATTAAAAATAATAGTAAAAACTCTAGAAACTATATAGGAAAGAACTAGAGAAACATAATCTGAAAAACCTAAACTCTTCAAAGAAGTTCAAAAAGAAAATCAAGATAGAAAAATCTAAAAAACCTAAAACTTTTAAAGAAATTTAAAAGAAAAGATTAATCTTCGGAAAATAATTAATTTAACTTATTTCCTTTATAAGAAAGAAAGATACTCTGAAAATTATTCTTTAAAATCTTCTGAATAATATAATTAAATTTAACTTGCCCTAAAAGCTTAATTAAAAAATCAGTAATATTATTATTCGTATTTATATAATAGAGATTAATCTTCTTATCACGAATAAAATCTCTTATAAAATAATAATAAATATTAATGTACTTAGCTTTTGTTATAGAATTCAGTATTTTTAGTAAGTTCTTTGACTAATTAGTTATCTATAAAAATAATAGGTTTATTTAAAACCCTAAATCCCGAAATAGTATTAATAAAACTATAATTATTATAGAAATAAATAGCTTTTTTAATAGCTTCTACTAAAACCATATATTTAACTTTATAAGTAGATAAAGCTACTATTTCTTGCTTTATAGAACTATAACTTATAACATTAAAAATATTAAAGTAAAATATATAAACTAAAATAGATTTTCTATTATTTAGATCTTTTACCTAATCTAAGTTTATAAACTTATATAAATTAAACATATTAATATTACTATAATTATAAATTAACTTATAATTAGGGTTCTTTTTCAAGTGACCCTATATCCTATTAAAGGTAATAGAATATTCTTTAGAAAAATTAAAAGAAACTCTAGATATAGTTATAATAGCTAAAGCTATATCTAGTCTAGTTTTCAAAGGTAAATATAATAGAACTCTAACTTCTTTTTAAAATTCTAAAATCTCTTCTTTTAAAGCTATATCTTTATTCTTAATAAATTTAGATTTATTATCTATAGGAGTATTAAATCTATAGATATCCTTTTTATTAAATGTTATAAGAATTTTATTAGTATATTTAAACTAATCTATTTCTGATACTTGATTTCTTTAGTTAATAACTAAATTCTTACTTAAAGAAGTAATTAGTTCTCCTAGATCTTAAATTTCTATATCATTTTTAAAGTTATTATACATATACTCTGAAGTTATAGAATTATTAGCTCCTAATAGCATATTATTAATATAATAAACTAAAATAGCTAAGTATTTCTTTCCTTTAAAAGGAATATTAAGAATAAAGATTCCTTTATTATAAGGAGAAACTTTAAAACTAATTTTATATAAAATCGATTCAAGTATTAATACTATAACTTAAAGCTTTATTTTAACCTATAAATAGCTTTATTAAGTAAATAAACGAAAAGCTAATTCTTATAGTTTTCGTTAAAGACTAAACTTCTTAAATCTTTATTATAGATAAAACTAGTAAGTAAAATAATATAGATCTTTTTATTAACTTTAAAATAGGTAAAGACTATAGTAATATTATACTAAATTGAGATCTAGTTATAATAAATAGCTATAATAAATAAATATCTATAATTTTCAGGCTTATAAGTTATATCAAAAGTCTCTGAATAATTAATATTAAAGTACTAGTTAAAACCTTAAGTAACTTATTTTACCTTATATATAGGATTTTCGGGATCCTAATTATTAGGCTTGATTTTATAGACCTATCTACCCCCTAGTATATTAATATTATTCTTTTTAATTAATGAAATACTAGGTATAAGTATAATAATCTTAACTTCTATAAACTTAATAGACCTAACCTCTTTATTGATAACCTAAATCTAGTTTTTATTATTATAAGAACTTATAATATTGGAAAAATTAGTTAGTTCCGAGAAAATATTAATAGATAGAATATAAACAACTATATAAAAGTTTCCATTCTTATCTATAAATAAATTATTATTATAATTATATTAATTAGAATTAGTATAAAAAACTAAAGAAAGATAATTTTTAATTATGAAGAATATATTCTCTTTAAATAAATATCTCTTATAATATTTTCTTAATTTATAACTTATAAAAGGAATCTCTATAGAAATAGTAGATTGTTTTAGAAATATTCTTACTACTTTCTATAAAACTATTAGGATACATTATAGAATAACTACTTAGTTCCTTAATAAAATAAAGAACTAAATTATTACTATTTATAACTTTATCGGGAAAAAGAGGTAAATTAGTATCTTTAATAGAGACTCTACTAGACTTAACTTTAACTAGATTTAGAGAAGACTTAGAATTAAATTAGTTAAACTTATTCTTTATATTAAATTAACTAGGTTTAGTAGATATAGAAACTAAAGGAATAGTATTATTAAAAATAGTCAAACTTTCTTTAAGTTAAGAATTAAACTAGTTCTCTAAAACTATATAATATTTCAAAATTAAAATTCCTAAATTAAATAAGTATTAAAACTATAGGTAACTATAGTACTTTTCTTCAACTTAGAATCTAACTTCTTAGAATACTTATACTTAATCTTATAGTAATAAAAACTTCCCTATACTTTTATATTAGAAATAGAGAATTTCTTTTTATTCTTTAACTTATAAGAAATTTTAAACTTAGTAGAGGAATATGGTATTCTATTATATAGATATATAGAAGCTTAAATAGCTAAACTCTAAAGATAAAGTAGAAAACTAGAATTATAGAGAAGGGTTCTAGCTTTATTAATAATAATTCTAATAGTTTTTTTAATTAACCTATTTAGTTTATAAGTATATAGTAGTTTTATATTATAAATAATACTATTATTTAAATAAATAATTTTTATTCTATTATTTGAGAATTTAGAGCTACTATTAGTATTAACCTCTTTGATTTTCTTATTATTGTTATTATTATTAGTTATATTAATAAACCCTTTAAAAGCTGAAGTGACTTTTTTAGAACTTTTAGTTTTTAATAATTTTGCTTAAATAGATTAACTATACTTATCTATAAATAAGATAAAGTATTTATAGTAATTCTTAGTTCCTAGAGTAATAGGTCTATATAAGTCTAAACTAATATAATTAAGATATTTAAACTTCTTAAAAGTATTTGAATCTTTATTTACTTTATTAGTTAATTTGCTTTTAAAATAGGTTTTATAAATAGGTAGTTTATTATTTTTACTATACTGATAACTAATATTATTAATAGTATTCTTAATTAACTTAATAATATTACTAGTATGTTTTATATAGTTATACTAGAGTTTTAAGTTACTAATACTTTTATTAATAGTTATAAGAACTAAGTCTTTACTATTATGAGTAGGAATACAGAATTTATATAAGTTATTAACTTTAATTCTAATAAGTAATCATTTATTTCTTTTACTATTAAAAAGTAGAGGTTTATTATTAAAAGAGATAGATAACATTCTAATAGAGTTAAGTTTAAATTAACTAAGTAAATTAATACTTAACTATAGTATATAATAGATATTACTTAAAAGATATTTAACTTTATTAAGAGTAAGTTTTAAGTTACTTTTTAGAGTTAAGATAATCTTTTTAGTATTTCTTTATTTGATAGGTTTCGAAACTCTTGTTTTATTAAATTAAAGAGTATAACTTTCAACTATATAAATAGTAGTCCTAGTATTAATATAAAAAGAAATTGTTTTAGTCTTATTATTATTATTAAAACTCCTGGTATCTTGAATTTTTTTAGAAATCAAAGAATTTAAATTAATATTAGTATAAAGATTTTTGTTTAAAAGAAGTTAAGTTATAATTACGTTTTCAAACATAAAACTATATTCTTTATCTTCTTTTTCTTTTTTAATAGAAAAATTAAGTTATATTAGACTTTTAGAGATTTCTTTAACAATTAGAGTATCTAAAAAGGTAATATTAACTTTTTCTAAGGAAGTCTTATTTTTTTTCTTTTTCTTTATAGAAGAAGAAGAGTCTTTTTTGAAATTAGGAGACTTTTTAAAATAAAGCTTAAAATAGTTTTCTTTCGTATAGTTAGTTTTCCTATAATAATTATAGAAAATACTTTTCTATNTGGGCCTGTACCTTCCCCATTTGTCACCTATCGTATTAACCAACCGTGTCTTGCTGCCTGAGGTTTCCTCCGTTTAAACGGTTCCTCAGAACCAGTATTATCTACAGAGTTTATGAGGCAAGAGCCGACTACCGGGTACAGCTTCCTTTACAGGGTCCCCCGAGAGGTATGTGACTTTAAATAGATCAGAGACCTTCAATACAACCCTATATTAATTTGTAACTCATAGAAGGAATTTCTATAGAAATAGTAGACTTTTTAGAAATATTCTTATTTTCTATAAAACTATCGGGATAAGTTATAGAATAACTACTTAGTTCCTTAATAGGATAAAGAACTAAGTTATTACTATTTATAACTTTATCGGGAAAAAGAGGTAAATTAGTATCTTTAGTAAGGACTCTACTAGACTTAACTTTAACTAGATTCGGTAAAGATTTAGAATTAAGTTAGTTAGGCTTATTCTCTATACTAAATTAACTAGGCTTAGTAGATATAGAAGCTAAAGG
>RYZW01001527.1:0-10365 GCA_004367215.1 Colletotrichum trifolii | reverse complement strand
TAAAATAAGCTTTAATAAAATCATCCTAAATATTATAATTAATAAGTAATTTAAAAATATTTAAAAAAAATTATCTAGCTAATTCATAATTTACTATACTAAACTAATAATATTAGGGACTAGGTATTAATTAAGTAATACCCTAATATTAATATACTATTATAATACTAGTTACTAGATACTTTAAAGTATTATAATAATATAATTATAGAAGTTTTAAAAGCTATCTAGTTATACTAGGAATATCTATATCTATATAAGTATTATTTATAAGTTAACTATTAGCTATAACTAATATATTAAGATTATTTACTAATAAGAATAAGCTAAGTCCTACTATACTTATATAGAAATCATAAGTTAGTTTATATTAATAATAGAGAACTTTTATATTAGTAGTATAAAGTCTTATCTTAGGGGTAGGTAAAGCTTAGTCTATAATAGGGATATTAAGGTTACGGATATCGAGGTTATAATAAACGTTTAAATAGAGTACTTATAGTTAGTAGTAATTGAATATCTTGAGATATTTGAATTATGTATAGCTATAAGGGTATAAACGTATAAGGGTATAAAAGTATAAGAGTATAAGGGTATAAGGGTATAAGGTTATCGTGGAAGGAGTTGTTAGTTGTTTGTTATCTGCGAAAAGGTTAATATAGGGTAGGTATACTAGCTACTATAGCTATGAGGGGTTTAGCCCTAGATTAACTAGGGGTTAGCTATAGTAGTTAGTAGGGGGGGTAGGAAAGCTAAAGTCATATTTCAGGGGGTAATATGTCTACTAATAGTTATAGTAGAAAGCGAGCTATTAGCCCCTCTCCTAAGTAATTATAATCTAAATAAACTATAAAGTTTTAGGGGTTTTAGTTCTTCTCTAATCCCCTATTAATAAAGAAAATCTCTATTACTTACTAGACCCTAAAGTTTAAATAGGAATAAATTAAATATTACTTCTATTTATCTATTTTAAAGAAATCTTAATCAATCTTTAACTTTCTTTTTATCTAGTAAGCTTAAGTATTATATTCTTTTTTGGAATTTATTAAAGAAAGGGAAAGGTTTTTTTTAAGAAGTAGAAGCTATATAAGTAGACTCTAGTGGGGTAGTAGTAGTATTAAGAGAAAGTTTTAACTTTTCTACTATTAACTTATATGATAAATAAATAATATAATATATAGTCTAAAAATAGGTTATTAAAAAGTATACTTTATTTAAACTAGAATAAAGTATTTAAATACGTATAAGTAGGATAATTAGGTTTTATATAAGCTAGTAATATTGTATAGTAGTACTAGTACTATACTTATTTTTATATACCTCCCTAGTAGTAGAGCTACTAGAGATACTTTTATATCATTTAAGTAATATACTAAATAAATGAAATAGGGTAAATAGTCCTAAAATAGATCTTTAAGTATTTAAATAAAAGAGATTAATAAAGTTATTATATTCTATTATATATTTAACCTTCTTTATAAGTATTAGTAAGAGTAATTAGTTAGTTCTTTCTAAAATTACTAGTAATCCGATCTTTTTATATATTATAAATAAATCATTTATCAATTTGTTACTTACTAGTTTTCGTTCTTCTTTTCTATACTAATATTTTTAATAGTTCCTTTTCTATATTTATAAGTAATATATTTTATTAATATAGATTTATATATTGACTTTAAGTATAATAATATATGTTAGTTATTACTAATATTTAAACTATAAAATAACCTTTTTGAATCTATCGAGGAAACTATTAGTAAAACTAAGGATCTTACTATTAAAGTCGAAAAATAACTTATTAATATCGAGAAAAAATAACTTATTAATATTGAGAATACCCTTACTACTAATCCTTCGGTATATTTAGACCTATACTATCTATTAAGTAATACTATATTTATTTTTACCTATTATATCCCTGAACTCTAGTATATACTAGTAGACTTCAATTTAAGAAGTAGTAGAGAATTTGTATTCGAAGTTATATTAGCTGTTTTTCGACTTTATTTACTTAGTAGCAACTACGATTTTACTACTCGAAATAATTTTCTTCGCTCATTTCGAGAAACTTATTTCATTTAGTATTTTTTAGCTTTCTTTATTATTGATATTAAAATTAATAACTATTATTTTCCTTTATTCTTTCTTTCTATTGATATACTTCTTCCCCTTAGTAACTTTATTTGAAAGTACTATATTTCTAAGATTTAAGCTTAAATTACTAATATGAAAAAGACTTATCTTTTTATTAGTCTAAACTTCTAGTGATAGTATAGAAGTTAATTATTTTAACTAAAATTATTTATTTAGTTATGTTTCGTAGAGTTTCCTAATTTATAGGAATATCTACTACTATTTCTACTTTCTGAACTTACTAAAATATCTAAGTTTAGTAGTATTATATAAGGGAATAGCTAAAAGCTTAGTAAAGGAAAGAGTAAATAGTGAAAAGTAGGTCTCTGTAAGTTATAAGACTTTAACTTAATCAGTTAACTAGTAGTAACAATAAGAAGCTTTTATCCTATAATAGCTTTAGATTATTATATTATATAATCTATATCTATATAGTCAATCTAATCCTAGCTATCCCGGCTCTCTATATAAACTATAAGATATATTTTTATAACTATCCTCTCCTCTATAAGCTTTAGGCCCTAAAGCTTATAAATATTATATAGCTATTTTTCTTTGTTTATTTTTAAGAATAGCTTCGCCGACTATTCGCCGACTATTAGGAATTACAAAATAAAAGATTCTTTCTATATATATATTAATATATAAGAGTTTTTATCCTATATATATATTAACGCATAAGGCTCTTATTACTATATTTAGTAATAATACTTCCTATAAATATATTAACCTACGAGGTCTTTTACTTATTAGCAAGACTTTAGTATATTAACTAGAAATCTTTAAACTAGGCTAAAGTATCTAACCTTTTTAGTATACTAACTAGAAATCCTTAAAGCTAAACCTAAGGTATCTAACCTTTTTCTATAAAACTTCCTATTACTAATTGAGTATATAGGGTTTCTCGTAGCTAATTAGCCTACTAAGCTATCGGTATATATTTACTAGTAAACTATTTACCTAGGCTTAATATAACTCTAAGGACTTTTTAGTAAGTTAGTTATAGCGAGGCGTTTACGGTAAACCCTCATAGGGTATTTTTATTATACTGTGGTTTTTTAGCCCTAGGCTTATTATAGTTCTGAGGCTTCTTCGGTAAATCTTTAGCGAAGTATTCGTAGTAAATACACTAATAAACTACTTACCTATAAAGGTACTTTTACTATACTATATAACCCCAGGCTCTATATAGCTCTAGGGACTTTTCGGTAAATCCTTAGTAGTGAGGTACTTATAATTAACCTTTATAGGGTAGCCTAGTCTCTAGTAGAATATATAGAGTTCGTTAAAGTAATAAGTAGCTATAGTATAGCCTAACTTGCTATATGCTTCGCATGAAAAATAATCCTTAAAATACTCTTTAAAGTACTTATACTCTCTAAAGTATAACCTTTTCGCTAGGGAACCTTCTAGAGTATTAGTTTCCCCGTAGTATTCAGGTACTAACTTTTTAGTAATAGTACTCCTAATACTACTAAAGTTTTCCTTATAAGGCTATAAAATCTCTTATAAGTACTTAGTTACTAGAATTACTATTCTAGGTACCTAGTTATCAAACTTCTAGTATTATAAATACTACTATAGTTTAACTTTAAAGTAATAGAAAAACGTAAAAGTATAAAACCTCGAAACTTCTAACTTAGGGGTACCTAAAGTTTTATAAATAGCTAACTATTTAGTATAAAATTTTAGTAAAAACTACTAGCCCTTATACTAAAACGTATAAAGTATACTATAAAAGTATAACTCTTATGAAATCAGGTCAGTTAATAAACGGCGAATAAATACTATAAAATTATCCCACGTGAAGTCTAGTAATAATATATAGCAGTAATTATACTACTAAGTCTATAAGCTATATACTAGTTTAGTTATAGTTTACTAGATCTTTTAAGCCTCTAAAACCTATAGCTATAACGTATAAGTATCTAAAATCGCTATTAACTAATCCTTAATTTCTTATAGGATAGTATCCTTATAGAGGAAACTATAAGGGTAACTAGGAAGCCTAAAATATTCCTT
Organism: Colletotrichum trifolii; assembly: GCA_004367215.1. Taxonomy (NCBI): domain Eukaryota; kingdom Fungi; phylum Ascomycota; class Sordariomycetes; order Glomerellales; family Glomerellaceae; genus Colletotrichum; species Colletotrichum trifolii. The sequence goes on along the minus strand of RYZW01001527.1, from coordinate 6,210 downwards.
ATAGTTAATGTGAATCGACAATATCAGGGTTACTATATATTTACTACTAGAAAGCTAAGCTAATATTATCTCTATAAAAGAGAGTTATTATTCGAGGAAGTATATGAGTACTACTATAATTACTATAGGTTTAGGTAATATAGTTACTATAATAGTAGGTTTAGTAGAAGTTTCGGCAGCTATAATTTTAGGTATTATTGTTACTTCTAGTACTACCGCAACTCCTATATATTTACTAACTATTCATTATAATAAAGCTATTACTAAAATCCTAGCCTTACCCCTCTAGGAAGTAGAAGTTGAAGAATTATAAAAGGATAGCTAAAAGCCTAGTAAGGGAAAAAGTAAATAGTAAAAAGTAGATCTCTATAAATTATAAAACTTTAACTCAAAAGGCTAACTAGTAGTAGTTAAAAGAAGCTTTGATCTTATAGTAGCTTTAGGCTACTATATTACGTAATCTATATCTATATAGTTAATCCGATTCTAGGTATCCTAGCTCTCTATATAAGCTATAAGGTATATCCTTATATATTAATCAAAAAAACTACTTTAATAAAAATATTTACTACTACTACTAGTTCTAAATATCTTTATAGTTATTTAAAAAAAAGTCTCTACTCTAAAGCTTCTATCTAATAATAATAGAGATAATTTAGCTGGTAACTCTAAATTCAAAGAGTAAATACCTAAACCTATTAGTAATAAAAATAAAGAACTTAAGAATATTATAGATAATAAAGAAAATAGGGAGGATGATATCGAAGAAGTTAAGTTTCTTAAGAAATATTTGAAAACTATAACTAGTATTATAAAGAAATCCTTTTAAATTAGAGATTAAAAAGTTTTGTTAGAGATTAATAATCTTAAATATTAGTTTAAGACTACTAAATATTAATTTATAAAGTTTAGTAAGAAATCTACTACTCTAAAGAATATACTAATTAAATCTTATTTTTCTGAGAAAAGTAAAACTACTAAAAAGTTTAATACTTATCTATTCTAGATAAAAGTTATTAGTAATTCGTAGTTAATCTGAACTATTCTATGTATAGTTTATTATCTAAGTTTTACTTTTTCTTATAAACCTTATTTCTATACTATTAGTATTAGTAGTAGAGATTTAGTTTTAGATTACTATTACTAGTATATAATTAGTTTAAAGGTTTTATATCTACTAGTCTCGAGTAAGATATATAAAATATTTAGGAGGTATTTAAAAATCCTATATATTTTGGATACTAATATAGTAAATATTTTAATTTAAGAACTTTCCCTCCAATCTTACTTTCTTTAATTACAAAGTAGAAAATTAGTAATACGAAGAAGTTTATTTGTTTTAAGTTATAATTGAAATAGTAGAAAGATTTTAAAGCTACCTTTATCAAGAATAGAAGTATTTCTAACTCTATTACTAGAAGTTTTATTATTAAATAACTTTTTCTAGTTTAAGTACCTTAACTTCTTATTACTTAAGTTCCCTATATACTACTTGTCTAGCTAGCTTTAAGTAGTTATATTCCTAGATTTTTAGTAATTATAACTAGTTTTCTAGTTAGTTAAAGTCTTATATCTTAGCTAGTTATAGGAAAGTTTAGAGTTTATAGTTTCAGTTATAGTATTCTAACTACTAGGTTTAGATATCTTCTATTTCTTAGATAAGTTTAAACTACTACTTCTATTCCTTTTAGGGGTTATAATTAATTTTTAATATCCTTATAAATTAATTTCTATATACTAATTACTACTTCTTATTTATCTATTTAAAGTTCTAAGTTTGAGTAGTTGGTAATTAGTTAGATAAAAGGTTAGTTAGAAAGCTTTATTCCCTATAAATAGTTTAAAGAGTACTATTACCTTCTTCCTTTTTATGTTACTATTATGAAAACCTTTTATTACAAATTGGGGATAATTATCTAAATTACTTACATATATATTTAAGTAGATAGGAAATTACTTCCGAAGGTTTCTTCTATTATTTTAGCTAGCCCTAAGAGTATTATTTACAAATCCAATAAATTAAGAAGTATTTTGAATTATTTAAACTTTACTTAAATTAGACTTTTCTCAACTTTATCTACCAATATCAAATTTATAAGCATATAGACTACTTCGAAACTATTTTTTAAGTCTTTTTAGTATAGTTATATCTATTAAACATTTATATATTAAAGTTTAATAAATAGATATTTACTATCTAAGATTACTAATTAAATAGTCTAGTAGTTATTATAATAGATTTTCTAAATGTCTCTAAAATTAAACTTAATATCTTAAAATAGTTTCCTTAGTATTATTATCTCTTTAAAAGTATATTCTAGGCTAAGAAGTTTGAAGTTCTATTTTAGTTATTAATGTTATTATAATATTCTATTGAGTAACGTTTTATTAAATTAGTTTTCTAAATAGAGAAATAATATAGTTATAATTGAGTCTTTCATTTTCATAGTTTATAAATAAATTATTTCTAGTAATTAAAAGTATTCAAAATATCTCGTTAGTATTTCTTGAATATCTGAATTATAGTACTAGGAATCTTATTTTGTAGAAATACTAAGTTATATAGTTTATAATATCTTAATATATTTAAGAAAGATTAATATAATATCTTAAAAATAAAAGCTATATAAATAAGATATCTAGTTATACTATAATAGAAATATAAAGAATTAAACTAACTTTTATCTAGTATATATAAGTCTCCTATAGTATAACGTAACTACTATTTATGGTAAAGGTAATTACTAGAAATAATATTATTAAAGTTAAGTTATAATTAAGATTAAAATACTTAGTAATCTTAGTAATATATATATTATAAACTAAGTAAATCTTATAATACTTCTAATCTCTAACTATTTAAATTTCTAGGTAATACTTAATAAAACCTCGTTTTTTAAGTTTATGAGTAAATTTAATACTTCTAATAATCTTAAAAGTATCTTTTTAGCTACTTTATAATATCAGAAAAGAATATTATCTATATAAAATAAGATATAGATACTCGAACGTTTATTTTTAAATAAATAAAGCTTTTCTAGGTATAGCTAAAAGCTTAATAATTTAAAAGTAGTATTAAAAGCTTTATACTAAAAAGAAATATTTCTCAAAGTTTATGAGACATATATTTAAGTTCTATATAATACTTTATAACTTCAAATTTATTTAGTAGTTTAACTATTATTGGAAGTCTATTAAGATCTTTTATAGTGTTAAGAAATATATTAATAATATTAAATTAGAAAACTTCGAAGTTAAACTATATTATGATTACTATAGCTACTTAAAAAGTTTAAACAGCTAGTATTATGATATATATAGTTTATAGTAAATTAATTAGTTATATATTCTTATATATATATATATGTCTTCGTTTTATACTAGTCTACAAAACTATTTATATCTATTTTATAAGTAAAAACTTACTTAGAAAATAAAACCTTATTTATAGTATTCTAGTAATCTATTTCTTACTAAATACTTTTCTTTTTTAACTTTATAATCTTAGCTTTTATTGTATGAATAATAGACTTTTGTAGTAGTTCTACTGAATTAATAATATCTTTCTAAGTCTTTAATAATATAACTATTAAACTAATACTAGAATACTAGTAAAAGTCTTAGGGAATAATATAACTATTAACTATAGAAGAATAAGGAGTTTAAAGTAGTATCTGAAAATAGTACTAGTATTAGTAGAAATAGTAATAATAATAGGAAGTTCGGATTCCACTTAGGGAATAGTATAACTATTAACTATGGAAGAATAAGGAGTTTAAAGTAATATCTGAAAATAGTACTAGTATTAGTAGAAATAGTAATAATAATAAGAAGTTTAGATTCTATAGAAATAAAGAACTTTATTATCTATATAATTAAAATAGAGTTTATTTTTAGAAAAGTTAACCTTATATTATATAGAATATTTAGAGCTCCGAGATATATAAGCTACTAAAACCTTAAATATTAAATATTCTAATATTAAAGTTTAACTAATTTAGAATATAATTAATATAAATTATAAAACTTAAACTCTAAAAACTAGTTTTCTAGAATAAATAGAAAATATAGAATTATAAAAATATTAGAGATTACTTAAGCTTTTTAATACTTTTTATATAGAAGAATAGAATATAGAGTTAATAATAGACTTAGCTATAACTTTTAATAGAGTAATAAGCTTAGCTATAACTCTAATATCCCCCCGTAATATATATAAAAGATATTATATTTTAATAGCTTAGAAAGGTTAAAAATAACAAAAACTCTAGAAACTATATAGGAAAAAACTAGAGAAAAATTAATCTGAAAAACCTAAAACTTTCGAAGAAGTTCGAAGGAAAAGATCAAAATAGAGAAAAATCTAAAAAACCTAAAACTTTTGAAGAAGTTTGAAGGAAAAGATTAATCTTTAGAAGATAGTTAATTTAACTTATTTCTTTTATAAGAGGAAAGAATATACTGAAAATTATTCTTTAAAANATAAGAATAAGCTGAGTCCTATTATATTTATATAGAGATTATAAGTTAATTTATATTAGTAGTAGAGAACTTTTATATTAGTAGTATAAAGTCTCGTCTTAGAAATAAGTAGGGTTTAGTAAGGATATTAAAGTCGCGGATATTAAGGTTATAATAAATGTTCGAATAGAGTACTTATAGTTAGTAGTAATTAAATATCTCGAGATATTCGAATCATGCGTAGCTATAAGGGTATGAGGGTGTGAGGGTATGAGGTTATCGCGGAAGGAGTTATTAGTTATTTGTTATCGAAAAGGTTGATACGGGGCGGGTATACTAGCTGCTATAGCTACGAGGGGTTTAGCCCTGGATTAACTAGGGACTAGCTATAATAGTTAACAGGGGGGGTAGGAGGGCTGAAGTTATATTTTAAGGGGTAATATATCTACTAATAGTTGTAGTAGAGAGTAAGCTATTAGCCTTTCCCCTATAAACCTATATAGATTAAAAATATTAATATTATTATAGTTATAAATTAACTTATAGTTAGGGTTCTTTTTTAAGTAACCCTATATCTTATTAAAAGTAATAAAGTATTCTTTTAAAAGATTTAAAGAAAATCTAGATATAGTTATAATAGCTAAAGCTATATCTAGCCTAGTTTTTAAAGCTAAATATAATAGAGCTCTAATTTCTTTTAAAAATTCTAAAATCTCTTTTTTTAAAACTATATTTTTATTCTTAATAAACTTAGATTTATTATTTATAGGAATATTAAACAGGAGGGGCTAATAGCTTGCTTTCTACTGCGACTATTAGTAGATATATTGCCCCCTGAAGTATGACTTTAGCCCTCCTACCCCCCCTGCTAACTACTGTAGCTAGCCTTTAGTTAATCCGGGGCTAAACCCCTCGCGGCTATAGTAGTTGGTATACCTGCCCCGCGTTAACCTTTTCGTAGATAACAAATAACCGATAACTCCTTNTATAGAATTATTAGCTCTGAATAGTATATTATTAATAAAATAAGCTAAAATAGCTAAGTATTTCTTTCTTTTAAGAGTAATACTAAGAGTAAAAACTCCTTTATTATAAGGGGAGACTTTAAAACTAATTTTATATAAAATCAATTTAAAGTATTAATACTATAACTTAGGGCTTTATTTTAACCTACAAAGAGCCTTATTAAGTAAATAAATAAAAGCCTGATTCTTATAGTTTTCGTTAAAGACTAAACTCTTTAAATCTTTATTATAAATATAGCTAGTAAGTAACCTAATATAGATCTTTTTGTTAACTTTAATATAAATAAAAACTATAGTAATATTATACTGAATTAAAATCTAGTTATAGTAAATAGATATAATAAGTAAATATCTATAACTTCCAGGTTTATAAGTTATACTAAAAGTTTCTAAATAATTAATACTAAAGTACTAGTTGAAATTTTAAGTAACCTATTTTATTTTATATATAGGATTTTAAAGATCCTAATTATTAAGCTTAATTTTATAGACCTATCTATTCTCTAGTATATAAATATTATTCTTCTTAATAGAAGAAATACTAAGTATTAGTATTTCAATCTAAACTTCTATAGACTTAATAAACTTAACTTTTTTATTTATAGCTTAAATCTAGTTCTTATTATCTTAAGAACTTATAATATTTGAAAAAGTAGTTAGTTCTAAGAGAATATTAATAGATAGAATATAGGAAATAGTATAAAACTCTCTATTCTTATTTATA
>RYZW01001526.1:990-19974 GCA_004367215.1 Colletotrichum trifolii | reverse complement strand
TTACTAGCCTAAGAAGTATAATAATATTTAGTTATAAAGAAATACTATTATTTATAGGGTTTTAAGCTAGAAATTATAGGGTAGCTTACTACTATACTTTATAGTTCTTATATATTATATAAGTTTTAATAATAGCTCTAATATTTTTAGTTCCCCTATTTTAGCCTTAAGTATATAGAGTAGATAGCTTGAGGTATATGTTTTAAGAAGTAAAATCTGATTTCAATTTCTTATACCTAAGGACCTTATTATTATATTTAAAAACCTTAATATTAATACTATACTAATACTTAAGGAATACTATAAAACTCTTAAATACTCTTATAATCATAGCTCTAATATAGTNCTCTAGTATAGTTAATAAGATAGAAGTCTTAAGAGTAATTAGTGGTTTAGTTGGTGAATATTAAAGTAGAAGTATAGCTATTATAGCCCTGGTAATAGGGGTAAAAGTTAAAAGTAATGCGTTCCCCCGGGGTAGTATATGAGGTACTCTTATATTCTACGTAGCGAACTTTTCGTTTAGCTTTACTGATACTATATACCTCATATACCTCCTAAGTAGGCTAGTATCTGTTATGCTTTAAATAGCTATTAGTAATATGAATACTTCGTGTGGTAGAAATGAGGTAGTTTAGAGGTTCTCTATTAGGATACTTTAGGCGTTAGTATTAGAGCTATTTATTATTTTTCAGGGGTTTTTGAATAGTATTTATAGTATAGTGCTAGTGCTAGTGATGTTTAGGAGAAGGCTTATACTATATTACTTATATAGTTGAAGTAGTTGATCTCTTATGAGGTATGTGATATTCGAGGATTTACTAGTTATATAAAATATTAATTACTATAATTTTAGAGTAGTTACTTTTCTGTAGTTAAGATAGGTAGTTTAGCCTAGTATCTTACTAGTAACCTTATTTTTATAACTACTAAAAAGAGATAAGGTTTATTACTAGAGTGGTATAGAAGGTAATATTATAGAGGTATAACTTAACCTCTTTGCTTTCTATAGTCTAAATAAATATCTTAGTATTTCTATAACTTTTAATTAGTATAGGTTTCGTGTTATATTAAATATAGTTTCCTACTAGAGCTCTTTAAAGTATTATAAAGTATTCTATATCTTAGAAAATATAAATTAAAATGCTTGAATTGAGGATAAAGGAGTCTTAGAGGGGGTATTATTAAGGCCCCTCTTTATAATATACTTATTATACTATATTATAGCTAACTTAGCTAGAAAGCTAGCTATATAGTTATTATTATCTAAGGTTCTGAACTCTTTTTAAAAGGTCTGAATCTAAGGCTAATAACTATTTGATTTTTTCTTTAGTTGAAGTATTTAGTACTTAGCTTTTATAGGTTAATTGAGGGTATATATAGTAATAGTATGCTAAAGAGTAGCTTAGGCTATATTTTAGAAAGTATAGGGGCTTATTAGAGTTCTAGAAATATTTCTTATTATTTTGAGTATTTGAAGTAGTTATAGGGGTTTTAGTTGAGATATTAAAGGTACTATAGCTTATTTTACTATGCTAGAGAGATTTGGGGAAGTATTTGACTTAGGGAAGTATTAAATAGTTTCTATAATAGCTAAGATAACCTTATCTAGGGGTATTAAGTCTAAATAGCTATAGATTATAAGTATATAGCTTTAAGTATAAGCTTTAATAGGTAAGTAAGCTAGCGAAATTATAAGATTATAAACTTATAGTACTTTAGTAATAGATAGAGTATAGTCAACTACTTGAGCTTTATATATAATATCTTATTACTTCTGAAATTATACTTTAGTTATTATTTTTATAGTAAGATATTTAAATCTCGGGGATTAGANGTTATATATTATAAATATATAACTTCAAGTATAAGTTTTAATAAGCAAATAAACTAGCAAAATTATAAGATTGTGAATTTATAGTATTTTAGTAATAGATAGAGTATAATTAACTATTTAAGTTTTATATATAATATCTTATTACTTCTGAAATTATACTTTAGTTATTACTTTTATAGTAAAATATTTAAGTTTCGGAGCCTAGAGTATTTTATAGTATATTATAGTAGTATTTTAGAAAAATAAATTATTTATAATACTAAAATAATTATAGAGGTTTATAATTTATACTACTATATACTCCTCTATATAGTAATATTAGTATTATAGTATTTTATTTATATATTTAAAAATCTAACTTATTAAGTAAACTTAGTTTAAATATTTATATTAGTAATTTCGAGCTTTTAAAATATAGAGATTATAGAAGGTTATATAAACTTTTAAACCTTTCTCTATAAAATCTATAATATCTTTTAATTAAACTTCTTTAGTAGTATTAGCTAGAAATTATTAATCTTCCTTATAATTAATTTCTTTAAGAGTTAAGTTTCTAAAAATAGCTAATTTAGGTATCTTATATACTTATTAGTACTATCTAGTTTTTAGAAAGTTACTTAAGAGTAGTTTTTAAGGAAACTCTAAAAAGAAGCTTTAGTAAATTATTATATTAGGATTTAAATAATCCTATAAATTATAAGCTTTAACTTCTATTTTAAAAGTATTATACTAAGTAAGCTACTAATTAGTTCTTTTAAAGATTAGTATAGGGGTATTTTTAATAGATATTTTAATATTTAAAATATATAGATTCGGCGTAATATATATTTTTAGCCTAGTAGTTTTTTAGTATTATAAGACTCTTAATTATTATATATAATTAGGAGGTAAAATTTAGTATATATTATGTATAACTAAACGTAGTTAAGTATAATATATATAGTCCTATTTCGTCTAGTTAAAGTAAAGCGAGGCCTATAGAGATAGTATTATGGCTGAGGGTTTTTCTAGCGAAAACTCTGCCGCTCGAATGTGTTATTCCTGATATGATTAGCTACGAGAAACCCTATATACCTGATTAGTAATAGGAAGCTTTACTATATATAGGAAGGAGTTAGATACTTTAGGTTTAGCTTTAAAGATTTCTAGTTAATATACGAAAGCTTCGCTAATAAATAGGAGACCTTATAGGTTAATATACTTATAAGAAGTATTATTACTTAATATACTAACAAGAGCTTTATATATTAATATATATATAGGATAAAGACTTTTATATATTAATATACGTATAAGATACTTTTTATATATTAATATATCTATATAAAGAACCTCTTTATTATTAATTACTATATCGTTAGTAAATAACTAGTAAAGCTATTCTTAGAAGAAAAAGTAGCTATATAATATTTATAAGCTTTAGGGCTTGAGGTTTATAGAAGGGGGGATAATTATAAAAATATACTTTATAGTTTATATAGAGAGCTAGGATAGCTAGGAATAGATATATGTTATATAATATAGTAGTTAAAACTATTATAAGATAAAAGGTCTTTTATAGCTACTACTAGTTAGCCTACTAAGTTAAAATCTTATAATTTATAGAGACCTACTTCACTATTACTTTTTCCCTTACTAGGCCTTTAGCTATATACTTTTATAATTTAATTGGTACTAACTATAAATAATCTATATAAATATTTATTATAACTCGAATATTTATAATTTTCATATTCTTATTATATATTAGGTTTTACTTACCCCTAAAATAACACTTTATATTACTAATATAAAAGTTCTCTACTACTTATATAAGCTAACTTATAATTTCTATATAAGTGTAGGATTTAATTTATTCTTATTAGTAAACAATCTTAGTATTTATATTGAAAGTCTTTGATCTATTTAAAGTTATATACTTCTCCAGGACCCTTTAAAAGTAATTATACCTAATTATCAGCTTTTAGTTCATTAACCCTATAGATACTACTAATACTAAAGAGCTATTTAAATAGAAGAAACTTTAAATAGTAAATATAATTAGTTAATATTTAATAAATTTAGAAACTATATTATAAAGGGAAAGCATAGGCTTATATCTATTATAATTACTCTTTATAAGTTTATACTAAGTTATTACATAATACTTACTACTAGCTATTACTTATTACTAGCTATTAAAAGTCGCTAGCTATTAATAGCTACTAGTAAGAGTTTATAGTTAGTAGTAGTTACTATATTTAGTTTACGTAACTAGAAAGTCTATAACTACTAGTTACACTTACCCGCCGTAGAATTCAAACCTACTACTCTTACTATAAAATAGTAAGAGCTAGCTAGACGTTATACTATTATGTTAAGCGGGGATTAGTAAGTAATCTTAATATATTAATTCAATATCACTAATACATAAATAATACTTATATAGACATGAATACTCTTAGTATAGTTAAATAACTTTTAAAACTTCTATAATTATATCATAATAATATTCTGAAATATCTAGTAATTGATATTATAGTAATATATTAATATTAAAATATCACTGAATTAATACTTAATCCCTAACATTATTAACTGAGTATAGTAAGTTATAAATTAGCTAAATATTATTCTTTTAAATATCTATAAACTATCTATTTATTATAATACTTAAAATAATTGTACTAAAACCTATTTTTATAAGATAATAGTTTGAATAATAATAGTTATAGTTAGATATCTCTCTACCTATTCTAGGGTTCTTTTTTTATAAATAGCTATATACACTTTGAAGAGGTTTTAGTTCTATTATAGAAAATATAAAATAAAACGATAAATTATAGAATACCTAGTTTTTATAAGTGCTCTATTTTATTCTATTGTTAAAAAGATAATACAGATTCTTAACTTTATAAATTTAGTATTTATTTTTAGCTATATATACTAAGCTTTAGCTTACATAAAGCTTTCCCTATATAACTTATTACTATAAGGTTCTTTTCTACTAGAAACTTAAATATTAGAATTAGGGGGATAATTATCTATAATAACAAGTAATGTTATTATTATTTTAACTGGTTATAAGCTAGTATTAGTATGAATACTATTGTTAGGTAAGACTTATAGTTAAATTTTATATATAAGATAAAGAGCTTAGATACTATTCTAGGTTCAGAGTAAAAGTAACTAAATAAATATCTATTTATGGTATTAAGTATTTATTTCGGTATTTATTATAATATTATCTTAGTGTATAGAATATCATTGTAATAACAAATTTATTTATCTTTCTAGCTAGTGAATACTAATAGATAACTAGTATAATATCTATAAATAACTATTTAAATTTATAAAACACAATATTAACTAGTATAATTTTCTTAGTTTTAGTACTAAGCTATTAAATGTTTCTAAGATAAGTATAGTTATTTCATCTTAAAATAGCTTTAGTAATATAACTAGCTACTTACTAGTAATGTTCAGTCATAAATATAAGTCTATATTTATTACTATTTCTTTCTTTTTGTTATTTTAGAGAATAATTACTAAATGTTTGGTTATTTTTCCTATTAGGATTATTTGTTATTTTAGTATAAGAATTATTATTTCTATTTCTACATTTATTTATTTCCCTAAATCTCTTTCATATAAAAACTAGTATTCATAACCTAGATTGAAATATAAGAACTTATAATACTCTACTTTTAAATAACCATTAGTAATAAGTTTATATTTAATTTAGCTTTATAGTTTATAGTTCTAGATTTCGTTCTACTATATATAAAATAGATTCTTATAATCTATTGTATAGCTAATATATATGTATATATATATTGGTCTAGTTTAAACTAAATATAATATTACTTAACCTACTAATATCTTATTATTAGTAACTTAGTATTAATAGATTTAATAGACCTATCTAGTTTATTATTTTTAAAAATAGTAATAATTAGAAAAACTATTAATTTATATATATTTACCTATACTTCTTATTTTGGGAGCGGCCGATGACTCACTCTCTACTACGACTATTAGTAGATATATTACCCCCTAAAGTATAACTTTAACCCTCTTACTCCCTCCTACTAACTATTATAACTAATCCTTAGTTAATCTAAAGCTAAACTCCTCATAGTTATAGTAGCTAGTATAACTACCTTATATTAACTTTTTCGCAGATAATAAATAACTAATAACTCTTTTTATAATAACCTTATGCTTTTATACTTTTATACCCTTATACCCTTATACTCTTATACTCTTATAGCTATATATAATTCGAATATCTCAAGATATTTAATTATAACCAACTATAAATACTCTATTTAAATATTTATTATAACTTTAATATATATAACTTTAATATCTCCTAAACTAAACCCTACTTACCTCTAAGAAAAAACTTTATACTATTAATATGAAAAGTCTCTATTACTAATATAAGTTAACTTATAATCTCTATATAAGTATAGTAGGACTTAGCCTACTCTTATTAGTAAATAATCTTAATATATTAATTAATTATAACTAATAGCTAACTTATAAATAATACTTATATAGATATACATACTTCTAGTATAGCTAGATAGCTTTTAAAAGCACTATAATTATAGTATTATAATACTCTAAAGTATCTAATAACTAGTATTATAGTAAAGTATTAATATTAAAGTATTATCTAATTAATACCTAGTCTCTAATATTATTAGCTTAGTATAGTAGCTTATAGGATAACTAGATGATTTTCTTTTAAATATCTATAAATTACTTATTAATTATAATATTCGGAATAATTTCATTAAAACCTAGTTTAATATACTAATAGCTTTAGTTAAAATAGTTATAGCTAGATATTTCTATATTTATTTTATAGTTATCTTTTTATAGGTAGCTATATAGATTTTAAAGAAGTTTTAGTATTATTATAAGAATATAGTTATGGAAAAGTAATAAATTATAGAATACCTAACTCTTATATCTTAAAATAAGTATCTATTTTATTCTATTTTTAAAAGGTTTAAAAAAGTTCTTAACCCTATAATTTTAGTAGTTACTTTTAGCTTTATATATTAAGCCTTAGTCTTGATAAAGCTCTCCCTAACTATTACTATGAAGTCTTCTACTACTATAGGGTTAAATATTAGAACCAGGGGAATAATTATCTATAATAATAGGTAATTTCATTATTATCTTAACTAGTTATAAGCTAGTATTAGTATGAATACTATTACTAAGTAGAATTTATAGATAAATCTATATATAGGGTAAAGAGCTTAGATACTATTCTAGGTATAGAGTAAAAGTAACTAAATCCTACTCTTTTTCATAGGTTATCTAAAATTCCCCTAGGAATTTTCTGAACTACTTGAAGATTCTATATAATTTAAAATANTAATATATCTAGGTTTTAGGATAAAGACTTTAAATTTCCCTATTTCTTTGTTTAAGCTTTGATATAATTAGTAAAGATATAAGGATATATTTTATAGTTTATATAGAGAGCTAGGATAGCTAGGAATAGATATAGATTATATAATATGGTAGTTTTAAGTTACTATAAGATAAAAGCTTTCTTATAGCTACTACTAGTTAGCTTACTAAGTTGAAGTCTTATAACTTATAGAGACCTATTTTTTACTATTACTTTTTCTTTTACTAGGTTTTTAGCTAATACTTCTATAATTCTTTAACTTCTATTTCTTAGAGGGGTAAGGCTAGGATCTTAGTAATAGCTCTATTATGATAAATAGTTAGTAAATATATAGTAGTACTAGAAGTAATAATACTTGCTAAAAACTCTACTAAACTTACTACTACAAGTATATATATAGCAACTATATCGCCTGAACTTTAAATAGTAACTATAGTAGTACTTATATACTTCCTCAAATAATAGTCTTCTTTTATAGAAATAATATTAGCTTAACTATCTAGTAGTAAACCTATAGTAACTCCTATACTATTAATTCCTAAAACTATTAATTATAGAGATTACTTAAAGCCCCCTTATTACCTATATAGCTTCCTTCACGAGGGTATTACTTTATACGAAATTAAGGATTAGCTAATAGCGATTTAAGATACCTATACTTTATACCTAGAAGCCTCTATAGTATACTAGATCTAGTAAGCTATAATTAAACTAGTATATAGCTTCTAGACCTAGTAGTATAATTACTACTATATTTTATTACTAGATTTTATATAGGCTGATTTTATAGTATTTATTTACTATTCGTTAACTAATCTAACTTTATAAGAGTTATACCTTTATAGTATACTTTATATGTTTTAGCACGAAGGCTAATAGTTTTTACTAAAGTTTTATACTGAATAGTAAGCTATTTATAGGACTCTAAGTACCCTTATAAAGATATCGAGGCTTTATATTTTTATATTCTTCTATTACCTTAAAAATAGACTATAATAGTACTTATAATACTAGAAGTTTGATAATTAGGTATTTAAGGTAGTAGTTTTAGTAGCTAAGTACTTATAGAAGATATTATAGTTTTATAAGGAAGGCTTTAGTAGTATTAGGAGTATTACTATTATTACTAAGGGGTTAATATCTAAATACTATAGGGAAACTAATACTCTAGAAAACCCCCTAGTAAAAAGGCTATACTTTAAAAAGTATAAGTATTTTGAGGATTACTACTTCTTATACGAAATATATAGCAAATTAGGTTATACTATAGCTACTTATTACTATAATACATTCTACGTATTTTGCTAGAGACTAGGCTACCCTATAAAGGTTTACTACGAGTATCTCGCTAAAGGTTTACTAAAAAGGCTTCAGAGCTATAATAAGCCTAGGGCTAGGAAATTATAGTATAGTAAAAATACCCTAAAAGGTATGTAAATTATAAGGGTTTATTATAAGTATTTTGCTAAGGGTTTACTAGAGGGCTTTTAAAGTTATATAGAGCCTGGAGCTATATAGTATAATAAGAAAACCTAGAAGAGTTTACTAGTGAATATACGTTAATACTTCAGCGGCCTAATTAGATACGAGAAGCCTTATATACCTGATTAGTATTTAGGAAGCCTTATATATAAGAAAAAGTTAGACACTTTGAATTACCCTAAAGATTTCCAGTTAATATACTAAAGCCTCGCTAATAGGTAGGAGATTTTATAGGTTAATATATTTATAAGAAGTAATATTAGTTTAATATAGTAATAAGAACTTTATACGTTAATATATATATAGGATAACCTTTATATATTAATATATATATAGGATAAATAACTCTTATATATTAATGTATATATAAGATAATTTTTATATATTAATATATATATAGGAAGAACTCTTTTTATTATTAGTTACTAAATAGTTAGCAAATAACTAGTAAGGCTATTCTTAAAAACGAAAAGTAGCTATATAGTATTTATAAGCCTTAAAGCTTAAGGTTTATAGAAGGGGGGATAGTTATAAAGATATACTTTATAGTTTATATAAAGAACTAAGATAACTAAGAATAAATCTAGATTATATAATATAGTAACCTTAAGTTACTATAGGATAAAAGCTTTCTTATAGCTACTACTAGTTACCCTACTAAGTTAAAATCTTATAACTTATAAAAACTTACTTTTTACTATTACTCTTTCCTTTACTAGGCTTTTAGCTAATATTCTTATAAAAGATTAATAAAACTTTTTTTATTCTTATTAAATCTATATATATTCAAGCTCTAATATAATACTAATTACTTTATTTAGTTACTTTTGCTCTATACCTGGAATAGTATCTAAGCTCTTTACCCTATATATAGATTTATCTATAAATTTTACCTAGTAATAGCATTCGTGCTAATACTAGCTTATAACTAGTTAAAATAGTAATGAAATTACCTATTATTATGGATAATTATACCCCTAGTTCTGATATTTAACCCTATAGTAGTAGAAGACCTCGTGGTTGTAGTCGGGGAAAGCTTTATTAAGACTAGGGCTTAATATACGAGGCTGAAAGTAACTATTAAGGTTGTAGGGTTAAGAACCTTTTTGAACCTCTTGAAGATAGAATAAAACAAAATACCTACTTCGAGATATAAGAGCCAGGTGTTCTATAATCTATTACTCTTCTATAACTATACCGTCATAATAATACCGAAACCTCCTCGAAATCTATATAGTTACCTATAAAAAAATAACTATAAGATAGATATAGAGATATCTAGCTATAACTATTTTAACTAAGGCTATTAGTATATCAGACTAGGTCTTAATAATATTATTCTGAATACTATAATTAACAGGTAGTTTATAGATATTCAAAAGAAAATTATCCAGCTATCCTATAAGCTATTACGCTAAGCTAATAATATTAGAGACTAGGTATTAATTAGATAATACCCTAATATTAATACCCTACTATAATACTAGTTACTAGATACCTTAGAATATTATAATACTATAATTATAGGGGTTTTAAAAACTATCTAGCTATACTAGAAATATCCATATCTATATAAATATTATTTATATATTAGCTATACTCGATATTAAAATCATTCACTAATAAGAATAAGCCGAGTCCCGCTATACTTATATAGAGATTATAAGTTAGTTTATATCAGTAATAGAGAACTTTCATATTAGTAACGTAAAGTCTCGTCTTAGGAGTAGGTAAAGCTTAGTCTATAACGGGGATATTAAGGTCGCGGATATCGAGGTTATAATGAATATTCGAATAGAGTATAGTTAGCAGTAATTAAATATCTCGAGATATTCAAATCATACGTAGCCGTAANATATTCGAATTATATATAGTTATAAAAGTATAAAAGTATAAGGGTATAAAAGTATAAAGTTATTGTAGAAGGAGTTATTAGTTATTTATTATTTACGAAAAAGTTAATACGGGGTAGGTATACTAGCTATTATAGCTACGAGGGGTTCAGCCCTGGATTAACTAGGGGCTAGCTATAATAGTTAGTAGGGGGGTAGGAAAGCTAAAGTTATACTTCAGGGGGCAACATATCTACTAATAGTCGTAGTAGAAAGCGAGCTATCAGCCCCTCCCAATACTAATTACTTAATATAATACTATATAGGTAATTAGTATTTCCCTTATTATAATTCTTCAAATTTTTATTTATATAATTTCTCTTATATTTCTAAGTTAATATCTTATAAGTAAATAAATATAATAAAGTTAGCTTTAGTAGATTTACCTTCTAAACTAGCTTTATAATTTCTCTTTTCTATTTAGAGTTAAAATACTAGTTTTAAAAGTATTTACTAGATTTATTCATTAATATAGTTATATTAAAAGTCTTTGATCTATTTAAAGTCATATACTTCTCAGGAACCCTTTAAAAAAAGCTATACCTAGTAGTCGGCTCTTAGCTTATATATTTTCTAGATAATACTAGATCTAAGGAACTATTTAAATAGAGGAAACTTTCAATAGTAACGATATAGTTAGTTAAAACAATAAGTAATAAATATAAAAAGTATATATAAGCCTATATCTATTATAGTTACTTATTACAAGATTATAGTTATATAATACTAATACTACTAGCTACTAGTACTTATTACTAGCTATTAATAGTTACTAGTTATTAATAGCTATAGTAAGTGCTAATAGCTAGTAGTAGTTACTATATAGTTTATACAACTAGAAAGTATTAACTACTAGTTACGCTTACTTGCCACAGGATTCGAACCTCCTACACTTACTATAATAGTAAAAGCTAGCTAGAAATTAAACTACTACGTTAAACGGATCTAGATTTATTAATTGATTATATTTCTTACTTAGATTTAATAGTTATTTTTAATAGGTAGAATCTAAATAATACTTTCTTTGACTATAAACTCTTCTTCTATTATTCTATAGTTATATTCAAGTAACTTCTCCTAATTCCTAAGTAATTTAAATATTACTAATTACTTACCTAATTATTAGATAAAAGCTAGAATTCATTCTTTATAGGTTTCGTATTGTTTCTATATTTATTCTTAGTATATTACTATTTAAGACTATATAGTTTAAAATATTTTATTTCAAATATTAATTAGGTTTAGTCTAGGTAAGAATAGTTAGTTATTTTTGCTTTATACTAAGAATAGTATCTAAGCTCTTTATCTTATATATAGATTAAATTATAAATTTTACCTAATAATAGTATTCGTATTAATACTAGTTTATAACTAGTTAAAATAGTAATAAAATTACTTATTATAATAGATAATTATACTTCTAGTTCTAATGTTTAGCCTTATAGTAATAGAAGATTTTATAGTGATGGTTAGGGAGAACCTTATTAAGATTAAAGCTTATAATATATATTTAAAAATAACTACTAATGTTATAGGGTTAAGAATTCTTTTAAATCTTTTAAAAGTAGAATAAAATAGAGTATTTANATAGTTTTAAATATAAGTTTTAATAGGTAAGTAAATTAATAAAATTATAAAATTATAGATTTATAGTATTTTAGTAATAGATAGAGTATAATTAACTATTTAAGTTTTATATATAATATCTTATTATTTCTAAAACTATATTTTAATTATTATTTTTATAATAAAATATTTAAATTTTAAGGACTAGAGTATTTTATAGTATATTATAATAGTATTTTAGAAATATAGATTATATATAATACTAAAGTAGTTATAAAGGTTTATAGCTTATATTACTATATTTTCTTCTACATAATAATACTAGTATTATAGTATTTTATTTATATATTTAAAGATCTAACTTATTAAGTAAACTTGATTTGAATATTTATATTAGTAATGTTAAATTTTTAAAATATAGAAACTATAGAAAGCTATATAAGTTTTTAGGTTTTTCTTAGTAAAATCTATAATATTTCTTATTAAAACTTCTTTAGTAGTATTAGCTAGAAATTATTAATTTTCCTTATAGTTGATTTGTTTAGGGGTAAAAAGTTTAAGAATAGTTAATTTAGGTATTTTATAAGTTTATTAGTATTACTTAGGTTTTAGAAAATTACTTAAAAGTAGTTTTTAAAGAAGTTCTAGATAGAGGTTTTAATAAGTTATTATTTTAGGATTAAGGTATTCCTATAGATTTTAGATTTTAGTTTCTATTTAAAAAGTATTATACTAAATAAGTTACTAATTAGCTCTTTTAAGGATTAAGATAGGGGTATTCTTAGTAGATATCTTAATATTTAAAATATATAGATTTAGTATAATATATACTTTTAGCCTAGTAGCTCTTTAGTATTATAAGACTCTTAATTATTATATATAATTAGGGGGTAAAATCTAGTATATATTATATATAACTAAATATAGCTAAGTATATTATATAAGGTTCTATTTTAAGTAATTTAAGTAGGGCGAGGTTTAGTAGAGATAGTACTATAGCTAAGGTTTCTTCTAGCGAAAACTCTACTACTTAAACGTATTATTCCTAATAATATATTACCCCCTGAAATACAACTTTAGCCTTCCTACCCCCCTACTAATTACTATAGCTAGCTCCTAGTTAATTTAAGGCCGAATCCCTCGTAGCCATAATAGCTAGTATACTTACTTTATATTAACCTTTTCGCAGATAATAAATAACTAATAATTCTTTCTATAATGACTTTATACTTTTATACTTGTATACTTTTATACCTTTATAGCTATTAATATATAATTCGAATATCTTAAAATATTTAATTACTACTAACTATAAGTACTCTATTCAAATATTTATTATAACCTTAATATCTATAACTTTAGTATTCCTATTAACTAAGCCTTACTTATCCCCAAGATAAAACTTTATACTACTAATATAAAAGTTCTCTATTACTAATATAAACTAACTTATAGTCTCTATATAAATATAGCGGAACTTAGCTTACTTTTATTAATAAATAATTTTAATATATTAAATATAGCTAATATATAAACAATACTTATATAGATATAGATATTTCTATAAAGGAATAGCTAAAAGCCTAGTAAGGGAAAAAGTAATAGTAAAAAATAGATTTCTATAAGTTATAAGACTTTAACTTAGTAGGCTAACTAGTAGTAGCTATAAGAGAGCTTTTATCCTATAGTAATTTAAAGCTACTATATTATATAATCTATATCTATATAGTTAATCTAATCCTAGCTATTTTAGTTTTCCTTATAAACTATAGAGTATATCTTTATAACTATCCCTCCCTCTATAAACCTTAAGCCTTGAAGCTTATAAATACTATATAGCTACTTTTTTGAAAAAATAGCTTTACTAGCTATTTATTAACTATTTAGTAATTAATAATAAAAAGGTTCTTCTTATATGTATATTAATATATAAGAGTTATCCTATACGTATATTAATATATAAGGGTTATTTATCCTATATATATATTAACGTATAAGGGTTATCCTATATATATATTAATATATAAGGGTTATCTTATATATATATTAATATATAAAAGTCTTTATCCTACGTATATATTAATATATAAGGTTCTTATTACTATATTAAGCTAATAGTTCTTCCTATAAATATATTAACCTATAAGGTTTCTTACTTATTAGTAAAGCTTCGGTATATTGACTAGAATCTTTAAGCTTACTAGGATATCTAACCTTTTTAGTATATTAACTAGATATTTTTAGGACTTAACCTAAAGTATCTAACCTTTTCCTATAAAGCTTCTTATTACTAATTAAGTATATAGGGCTTCTCGTAGTTAATTAGACTACTAAAGTATTAGTATATATTTACTAGTAGGTTTTTCTAGGCCTTCTTTACTATATAGCTTTAAGCTTTATATAGTTCTAGGGACTTCTCAAGCCCTTAGTAAGGTACTCACAGTAAACCCTTATAAGGCACTTTTACTATACTATAGTTTTCTAGCCCTAGGTTTATTATAACTCTAAAGCCTCTTCGGTAAGCCCCTAGTAATAAAGTACTTACGGCAAACACGCCAGTAAGCTACTTACCTATTAGGGTACTTTTACTATACTATATAGCCCTAAACTCTATATAGCTCTAGGGACCTTTCAGTAAACCCTCAGCGAAATACTCACAACAAACCTTTATAGGGTAGCTTAGTCTCTAATAAAAAGTATAGAATTCATTATAGTAATAAGTAGTTATAGTATAGCCTAACTTACTATATACTTCATATAAAGGTTAATAGTCCTTAAGGCGCCTATATTCTTCAAGGCGTAGCCTTTTTACTAGGAAGCTTCTTAGAATATTAGTTTCCCTATAATATTTAAGTATTAAGCCTTTAGTAATAGTAATACTTCTAGTATTACTAAAACTTTTATAAGGCTATAATATCTCTTACAAATACTTAGCTACTAAAGCTACTACCCTAGGTACCTAGTTATCAAACTTCTAGTATTATAAATACTACTATAGTCTAGCTTTAAAGTAATAGAAGAAAGTAAAAGTATAAAGCCTTGATATTTTTAGAGGGGTACTTAGGGCTTTATAAATAGCTAACTATTTAGCGTAAAACTTTAGTAGGGATTAGTTTTTATATTGAAATATATAAAATATACTTTATAAGTATAACTTTTATAGAATTAGGTTAGCTAATAAATAATGAATAAATACTATAAAATTAACCTATATAAAATCTAGTAATAATATATAATAGTAATTATACTACTAGGTTTATAGGTTATATACTAGTTTAGATATAGCTTACTAGATCTAGTATACTATAGAAGCTCCTAGGTATAGAGAATAGCTATCTTGAATTACTATTAACTAATCCTCGATTTTATATAAAGTAGTATTTCTATAAAGAAAACTATATAAGTAACTAGGGGGTTTTAAGTAATTCTTATAGTTAATATTGCGAATTAATAGTATAGGGGTTACTATATATTCGTTGCTAGAAAGCCGAGCTAATATTATTTCTATAAAGGAAGACTATTATTCGAGAAAGTATATAAGTACTACTATAGTTACTATAGGTTTAGGCGATATAGTTATTATAAGTTTAGTAGAGATTTTAGTAGGTATTGTCTAGGATACTAAGTTTTCTGCTAAGTATTTAGTAACTATTCGTTATAGAGCTATTACTAAAATCCCGGCTTTACTTTTCTAGGAAATAGAAATTAAAGAATTATAAAAGAATAGCTAAAAGCTTAGTAGGCGAAAAAGTAATAGTAAAAGAGTAAATCTCTATAAGTTATAAAACTTTAATTTAGTAAGCTAGCTAGTAGTAGTTATAAGAAAGCTTTTATCTTATAGTAACTTAAAGCTATTATATAATATAATCCGTATCTATATAGTTAATCTAATCCTAGCTATCCTAGTTTTCCTTATAAACTATAAGGTATATCCTTATAATTTCTAGTATAGCTAGATAGTTTTTAAAACTTTTATAATTATAATATTATAATACTCTAAAGTCCTACTTAACATAGTAGTTTAATATCTAGCTAGCTCTTACTATTATAGTAAGAGTAGTAGGTTCGAATCCTATAGTAAGTAAACGTAACCGGGAAGTATATATTATATACTTTCTAGTTATATAAACTATATAGTAACTACTACTAACTATTAGCTTTTACTAATAGCTATTAATATTAATAGCTAGTAACTATTAATAGCGATAGCTAGTAGTAGGTACTACTAGCTAGCTAGTATCTAGTATTATATAACTATAATCTTTAAAAAGTAACTATAATAGTATAAGGGTATTAGCTAAAGGCCTAGTAAGGGAAGGAGTATTTAGTAAAAGGTAGGTCTCTGTAGGTTATAAGACTTTAACTTGGTAGGCTAACTAGTAGTAGCTATGAGAGGGCTTTTATTCTATAGTAGCTTGAGGCTACTATATTACGTAATCTATATCTATTCCTAGCTATCCTAGCTCTCTGTATAAGCTATAAAGTATATCCTTATAACTATCCCCCCCTCTATAAGCCTTAGGCTTTAAGGCTTATAAATACTATATGGCTGCTTTTTGAAAATGTTTTTAAAAATGGTTTTACTGGTTGTTTGCTGACTATTTAGCGATTAATAATGAAAAGATTTATCTTATATATGTATTAATGTATAAGAGTCGTTTATCCTATATATATATTAATATATAAGGGTTATCTTATGCGTATATTAATGTATAAGGGTTATTTATCTTATATGTGTATTAATGTATAAGGCTTCTGTTATTGTATTAAGCGAATAGTACTTCCCGTAGGTATATTAACTTACGAGGTTTCTAGTATATTAACCGGGATCTTTAGGGCTAAACCTAGGGCGTCTAACCCTTTCTCGTAATAGCGAGGCTTCCTATTACTAATTAGGTATATAAGGCTTCTTATGGCTGATTAAGCTACTGAGGTATCGGTATATGTTTGCTAGTAGGCTCTTCTAGGCCCTCTTGTGTGGCCCTAGGCTCTATATAGCTCTAGGGATATCTCGAGCCTTTAGTGAGGTATTCGTGGTAATCTTTTATAGGGTAATAGGTAACCTGTTTTCTAGGGCATTTTTGTTATACTATATAGTCCTAGGCTTTACCTGGCTCTGGTGATTTTTGGTAAGTTTTCGGTAAGGTATTTATAGTAAGCCTTTATAGGTTACTTGCCTTCTAGGCATTTTTACTATACTGTGATTTCCCGGCCCTAGGTTTATTATAGTTCTGAGGCCCCTTTAGTAAGCTTTCGGCGAGGTGCTTGTGGTAAACCTTTATAAGGTGGCCTGGTTTCTAGTAGAATGTATAGAATTTATTATAGTAATAAGTAGTTATAGTATAGCTTAACTTACTACATACTTCGCATGAGGGGTGGCTTTTAGGGTGTTCTTTAAGGTGTCTACGCTTTTTAAGGTATAGCTTTTTCACTAGGGGGCTTTCTAGAGTATTGGTTTCCCTATGGTATTTGGGCGTTGACCCCTTGGTGGTGGTGCTCCTGGTACTGCTGAAGCCCTTGTAAGGCTGTAACATCTCCTACAAGTACTCAGCTACTAGAGCTACTGCTCTAGGTACCTAATTATTGAACTTCTAGTATTATAAGTACCGTTATAGCCTAACCTTAAGGTAATAGAAGAATATAAAAGTATAGGGCCTCGAAATTTCTAGTTTAGGGGTATTTAGGGCTTTATGAATAGCTGACTATTTAGTGTAAAACTTTAGTGGGGATTAGTTTTTATATTGAAGTGTATGAAGTATGCTGTAGAGGTGTAGTTTTTATAATATAGGGTTAGTTAATGAATAGCGAGTAAACGCTGTAAAGTTAGTTTATATAGGGTCGTGAAGGGTGTAGCGGTAATTATGCTACTAGGTTTATAGGCTATATAATAACTTAGTTATAGCTTACTAGATCTAGTATACTATAGAGGTCCCTAGGTATAGAGAATAGCTATCTTGAATTGTTATTAGCTAATCCTCAATTTCATATAAAGTAGTACCCTTATAAAGAAAGCTATATAGGTAATTAGGGGGTTTTGAGTAATCCTTATAGTTGACGTCGCGAATTAATAGTATAGGGGTCGCTATACGTTCGCTACTAGATAATTAAGCTAATATTATCTCTATAAAAGAAAACTATTATTCGAGGAAGTATATAAGCACTACTGTAGTTACTATAGGTTTAGGTGGTATAGAGGAAGCCGTATGTTTAGTTATAGTTATAGGTTTGGTAGAGTTTTCGGCAGCTGTAATTTCAGGCATTATTATTTCTGGTGTTGCTATCGCCATGCATTCGGCGACCATTCGTCGTGATAGAGCCATTACTGAAAATCCCAGCCCTGCCCCTCTAGGAGGTAGAAGTTAAAGAATTGTAAAGGTATTAGCTAAAGGCCTAGTAAGGGAAAGAGTATTCAGTAAAAAGTAGGTCTCTATAGGTTATAAGACTTTAACTTAGTAGGCTAACTAGTAGTAGCTATAAGAGGGCTTTTATCCTATAGTAGCCTGAGGCTACTATATCACGTAATCCATATCCGTTCCTAGCTATCCCAGCTCTCCGTACAGGCTATGGGGCATATCCTTACAAACGGATAGGCCTATACTTTCCTTATTTATTACTTATTATATTAACTAACCGCGTTTACTACTTAAGGTTTTCTCTATTTAATAGTTCCTTAGAACTAGTAGTATCTATAAGGTAAATAAAGTAAGAGCTGATAACTAGGTATAACTACTTTTAAAGGGTCCCGGAGAAGTATATAACTTGAAATAGATTAGAGACCTTTAATACAACTA
>RYZW01001525.1:0-19989 GCA_004367215.1 Colletotrichum trifolii | reverse complement strand
TACTTTCCTATATAATAAATAATTATATAGGATAAGTTAAAGGTTAATTAGGTTTTTATTAGCGGATTTGAAGATTTCTAGTAATATTTATAGACTAGCTTATTATCTAAAGTCTAAATATAAGTTAATGATTCTTATATTATATAAAGATTATAATATAATTAAGATATTAATATGTTTCTCTAGTACTTTACTAAGGATTATAAGAATCTTTACTATAATACTTAGGTTTTTAAGAAGATTTACTATTTCTATTAGAAGCTTAAATAGATATTTACTAAATTCTTTATTTAGTTTGAATGAGTTATAGGATAAAGAAAGGAGTACTCTTAAGTAGGAAATATAAAGTTAAATTATTTCTAATTAGTTCTTTCTCATTAAATTTAGATAGCTACTATTAACTATAATATTAACTAAATAGATTATTATACTACTATCTAATACTACTATATAATTATAATAGATTTTAAGATCTTTAATATAGAATTATAAAATTATAAATAATTATAATCTTTTCCCTAATTAGAATTAATAGTTAATTAGAATAGAGATATATAAGTAATAAGTATAAGAATAGCTTATACTATTTAGGTATTAGTATAATACTATTATACCATTATTTTTCATTATTATAAAAGGTTAAATAAGTAAATTACTATAACTAATAAGTTTTAGTTAACTTTTATTATAGGAGTATATAAGGTTTATTAGGTAAACTTTATTGTTATTTAGGTATATATACAGGCTAATACTTATATATATTATAGTACTAAGGATTATTTTATTATAAGATATTAATTATAATTTACCTACCTATTAATAGCTATTAATATTAATATTTAGGTTTTATAATTAGATAAGAGGATTATAGATAATAAAGAAAAAACCTAGTTTACTAGAAGAGACTTCCTAGGAAATAAACTAATATAATTACTAATAATAATACTATAGTAATAGATAAGACTAGAGAAATAAAGAAATAAATAGATAAGCTGTTTTCCTTAGTTTCTATATTAATAAATAATGAATCTTTTATTTCTTTCTAGGTTAATAGTAATTATAATTCATTATTGAATAGTTAGTAAGGAATTTATAAGATAGTAAAACTTTATATTAGTTATATTACTATAATTATACTAGTTAGGTACTATGTTAAGTATCAACTAAGAAATATATATTACTAAGATAGCTAAAATATAGATTAACTTTAATAAATAAATATTTAAAGCTCTATTCTATATAATCCTAGGAATAATATATATAACTATATTTAAGAAATTATAGTTATAGTACTAATAAGTTATTTTAAATTTTATAAAGAATAAGATATAGATAGATTTAGTTAGTAGCTTAACTATCTAAACTATTAGTAATATACTAAAAAAGATATATATAGATAAATTTATAAGTCCTATTAAATTACTAGCTATAATGTTTTCTAGTTTAAGTAAAAGGGGATATAAATAATTAGTAATTAACTAAGTATAAATTAATATAGCTTTAGTAGTTATATTACTTATAGTTTTAAAGTAACTACTATTTACTTTACTAGTTACTTATTTTTCTTTTATAAACCTATTTAATAAAGATAAAACTTCTAATCTCCTATTTTATAAAAAGATCTTCTGATTATTATATTTACTTAAAAGAGAACTTAGATAGAACTAAGCTAGACTTCTTATAAAAACTACTTTATAATATACTAAAAGAATATTTCTTTAAAGTCTAATACTAAATAATAGACTTAATAGATAAAAGTTAGATCTAGGCTAGTTTATCTATAACTAGGATACCTATTTTCCTTATTAAGAAGCTTAGGGGAAAATAATAGTTTTGTATAGATTATTATATTTTTATTATTATCAGTATTTATAACTATTACTTTTTACTACTAATTAAAGAGATATTATAATTATTACTTAAAGTAATATAGTCTATAAACATTAATATTTACGTAATGTTTTATAAAGTTTATATTATAGAAAGAAATAAGTATAAAACTACTTTTTAGATATATTCCAACTTATTTAAATAGCTTATTACTTTCTTTAGGCTAATAAGTATACTTATAATATTTTAATACTATATTAATAATATATTCTAAAGTATTCTTAATAATTTTATTATAGTTTATTTAGATAATATTTTTATTTATAATTATAAATTATAATATAACTATAAAGATAAAGTTAAGTAAGCTTCTAAATAGTTATAAAAAACTAGTTTATATTTAGATTTAGAGAAATATGAATTCTTAGTAAAATAGATTAAGTATATAGGTTTTATTTTGTAATAGAAAAAGGTATTTATTATAACCCTATGAAAATTAGAAATATCTAGAAATAAGAAGTTCCTAAGAATATTTACAATATCTAGAGCTTCTTTAGATTTATAAATTTCTATTATAATCTAGTTAATTACTTTTCTAGTTTAATAGAGTTTTTTATATAACTAATATAGAAAAAGTACTATTTTACTAGGATATTATATATTAATAGGTATTTAAAAAGCTTAAATCTATATTTATTTCAAAATTAATCATAACTTGATAGGATCTGAAGTAATATATAATAGTAGAAGTAGATTATTCAAGAGTAGTATTAAATAGTTATTTTTTATAAGAAGATAAAATAATATATTATAACTAGTTATTTATTATTTAGCTAAACTTATATTAGTTTAGTAGAATTATACTATTTATTATAAAGAACTACTAGTAGTAATATTATACTTAAAAGTATAGTTAGTAGAATTATAAAATATAATAAAACCTTTTACTATTCTTTCTAACTATAAAGCTTTAGAATATTTTATAAATCTAAGATTTATCTTAGAATAATAAATTAGGTAAATAGAGATTTTATTAGAGTTTAGTTTTATTTTAAAATATTACTTAGGTTATTTTACTAGGTATTTTAATATTTATATTTAATACAATTAAGATAATATAATAAAACTAAAGCTTATAATATAAGTTTTCTACCTTTTCTAGGTTAATTATGAAGATAAGGAGAAGTTTTCCCTAGTATTCCTAATCTATAATATATAGATAGAAAAGAGTTAGGAAAAAGCTATATAAATAGGGGATAATTACTAATATATTACTAGTAAATTACTAGATAGATATATTATATTCTAGAGTACTATATTATTATTACTATAGAACTAGGTAATTATAATAATACTAGTATATAAAATTTACTTAAATACTATTTACTAAATAGTAAAGATATTTTTATTAGAAGTTTTAATATAGATATTAATAGTTAATTATATAGTAGGGAAGAATAGTATTCTATTCTATTAAAACTAGGTTTAGGTTTTTAAATATAAATTACTAATAATTATAATTTTCTAAATAATTTATAATTCCCTAGTTTTAAATTACCCTAGTATTAATTTAATATTTATAGTACTTTTTAGGAATAGTATTAGGATAAAATATTAAGGGATATTAAATACTTTATATAAGTATATAATATCTACTAGTATTTATATAAAAGATACTAGTATTACTAGGATTTCCTATAGTGTTTCCTAATTCCTAATAAGTTCTAGTTATAAATCTCTATTAATTTTATAATAGAATTACTATTTATTACAAAAAGTAATTTAAGATTCTTTATAGTAATTATAGACTAGTTATTAAAATATATCTAGTTGGAAATGATAATATCTATAATAGTTAGAATTTATATAAAGAAATCTTAAGATACCTAATAGTAGTCTTATAATTTCCTTATATTAATTATTACTAACTATAAATTAAACTAGGTTAGTATTTTCTAGATAATATTATACTAGTTAATAGGGGTATAATAATTTTTATTAATATTATTCTATCCCTAGATTAATAGTAGGATAGAGAAAGTAATATTTAAGATTTAAGTTTTCCTATAAATATATATTATTTTCTTATAATTAAACTAGTTAGTTTATTTTATTATTTACTAACTAGTATTAAATAATAAAGACTTTTTAGTAATTAGAATAAGCCTAAATAGATTCCTAAATAACTTGAATATTATACTTACTTTATATTTTTAAATAATAAAGTGAATTATATATTCTAGTTTAGGATAGATTTTAGTTTTCCTATTTCATTTTAAAGATAGTATTATTATAGCTTCAGTAATAATAGTATATATATAGTAATACAATAAGATAGGTATAAATAGAATATAATAAGTAGCTAAAAAGTTCTAGGTTAAAGATAAAATATAGCTATTATTATATTATATTAAAACGAATTAACTAAGTAAGAAACTTGACTAGGTATTCTCTAAATATAAAGTTATTAATATACTAAACTTGTTAAATATTATTTTAGATATCTTTATAAGTATCTACTTAATATTCTATATTAACCTTATTAAATAAGTAGAGGA
Source organism: Colletotrichum trifolii (assembly GCA_004367215.1). NCBI lineage: Eukaryota > Fungi > Ascomycota > Sordariomycetes > Glomerellales > Glomerellaceae > Colletotrichum > Colletotrichum trifolii. Next base: position 15,601 of record RYZW01001525.1, on the reverse strand, counting down.
TAGTTTATTATTATTATAATAGTATATAGATATATATTTTAATTTCATTCTAGTCTTTACTATAGGAGATAGTAAAGTTTAGGAGGAATATAATATCGAGGAGATACTAGTAGTAAAGAATATATTAGGGTGAAGATATTATTATAAAATATTAGTTAAATAGAAGAGCTATAATACTTTAATATAGGAATATTTAGAGAGTTTCGTTAATGATAAAGCTATTTTACAGTTTAAATTATAATATAGGGATATTCGAGAAAATAATAGCTTAATATTAATTTATCAATAGTAAAGAACCATATAAACTATAAAATAAGTAATATAATAGCTTCTAAATAGTATATATAATTAGCTACTAGACTTATTTCTAAGGTATTAAATAAATAAATAAAGTAAAAAAGTTAGTATTATTTTTATACCCCTAGAATTCCTCCTCTCCCTTATTATTATCTTCTTCTTCTTCCTCCTTATTGTTAGTAATAGTAATTAAAAGTATTTATTTATCGGTAAAATATTACTAGTACTAGGTAGGGGTAGTAAGTATATAGTAGTAGTAAATAAATAGGCTAGCTTTAGTAAAGCTAAGGATATAACTATAATAGTAGTAAAATATAATATGACTACTAGAGTATATTATAGTATTTTATTATAAAGAAATTAGTATAATAGAAGTAGGGAAGGAGAAAGGGAGGAATTTACTATTATTGATATAATACTATTAAACCTAGCTATAATTTACTTAGGGGTAAAAGTAGGAGTAGAAGTAGGAGAGTTTTTGACATAAGAAGAAAGAGTAGTAAGTATAGTAGTAATATAGGTAAAGGTTACCTATTAAGTATAATAAGGGTAGTTATTATAGTATTAGATTATAGTAGAAAATTTAAATAAGAGAATAGTAATATAGTAAAGTATAACTTTACCTTCTACTTTAGAAGTAGTAATAGTAGGGGAGATAATATAGTTATAATTATAATTAAATGATTGATTTAGTAGCTAGTAGTATATAGTTTCAGGCTAGTAGTAAAGAGGTATAAGCCTTACTTATATTTACTTTTTAACTTTAAATAGTCGTAATAGGATTAGCTATAACCCAATATATAAAAGTAAGTAATACTACTCCTATTTTACTTTTGATAATAATTCAAGTAAATAGAGATAACTATATTAGGGGGCTAGCTTTCCTCGTTATCAGAATTACTTTTAATAATATAACTACTATAGGTATAAGTAGTAGGTTTAGAGGAAGTATAGTAATAAGAAAAATTATAATTAGGAAAGCTAGATCTAGTAGTAGTAGTAGTTAATATAACAATAAATAAAATATGAAAAAGGGAAAAAAGGTAAAAAAAGTAGTAAAATGGTAGTATTATAATAGGTATAAGACGGGAATTATATAAAACTAGAGGAAAGAAAGTAAAGCTATATATAGAAAGAGGAAAAGGGTTTCTTATAGATTAATAGAAAAAGAAGTATAGTATAGGAATACTTAGAGTAAATATAGCACGAATTCTATTATTAATAGGGCTATCTAATATTAATAGTAACTAAATTTTCTTATTAGTAGGACTATCTAATATTAGTAGTATTTGAAGAAGTTGTCTTAAATAGATTTCTCTTATTAGTTAAGTTAACTTAAGTAGTTATAAACTATAGTTATATTATAATGCTATTAATATTATATCTTACTATAATAATAAGGTAAAGGGGTAATAAGAGGTATATTATAAACCTAAACCTTAAGGTTTATATAGGATATTACTCTTAAAGCTCTATATAACTACTACTCCTAGAGTCTAGTAAAGAGTTTTCACCTTAAGTATAAACTCTTTAAGTTTATTATAATACTATTAAAGTACTACTAAAGCACTTCTCGTAACTAGCTTCTGATATTAATACTTAGTTTCTAATATTATTAGCTTAATATAGTAGCTTATAAGATAGTTAGATTATCTTTTTTGAATATCTATAAATTACTTATTAATTATAGTACTTAGAATAATTTCTTTAAAGTTTAGTTCAATATACTAATAATTTCAGTTATAAGAGTTATAATTAGATATTTATATACTTATTTTATAAATATCTTTTTATAAATAGTTATATAGATTTTAAGGAGATTTTAGTTGTATTATAAAAGTTTCAGAAAAGTAAGAGATCATAGAATACCTAGTTTTTATATTTTGAAATAAGTATTCTGTTTTATTCTATTTTTAAGAGGTTTAAAAAGGTTTTTAACCTTATAATCTTAATGGTTATCTTTAGCTATATAGATTAAACCCTAGTTTCAATAAAGCTTTCTTTATATAAACTATTACTATAAGGTTTTCTATTACTATAAAGTTAAATATTAGAATTAGGGGTATAAGGATTTATAATAACAAGTATTTCCATTACTATTTTAACTAGTTATAAGTTAGTATTGATATAAATATTAGTATTAGGTAAAGTTTATAGTTAAATCTATATATAAGATAAAGAGCTTAGATACCATTCTAGGTATAGAGTAATAGTAACTAAATACTTTACTATAATACTAGTTACTTGATACCTTAAAATATTATAATATTGTAATTATAAGTGGTTTAAGAACTATCTAGTTATACTAGAAATATTTATATTTATATAAGTATTATTTATATATTAGGTATATTAAATATACTAAAACTATTTACTAATAGAAATACCTACTTAACATAGTAGTTTAACGTCTAGCTGGCTCTTACTATTTATAGTAAGAGTAGTAAGTTCGATCCTATAGCAAGTAAGCGCGACTAGTAGCTATTCATTTCCCGATTATATAAACTATATAGTAACTTCTACTAGTTATTAGTATTTACTGATAGCTATTAAATAGCTAGTAATTATTAATAGCTAGTAATAAATACTCCTCGCTAGCTAGTATTTAGTATTACGTAACTATAATCCTATAATAAATAACTATAATAGATATAGGTTTATATTTTTCTTTTATATATATACTTTCTATATTTATTAGCTATTATTTTTAACTAATCGTATTATTACTACTCAAGGCTTCTTCTATTTAAACGGTTCCTTAGAACTAGTATTATCTATAAGGTATAGAAAGTAAGAGCTAACTACTAGGTAAAGCTTCTTTTAAAAAGTTCTCGAGAGGTTTATGATTTTAAATAGATTAAAGACCCTTAGTGTAACTACTAATAACAAAAGCTAAGTCCTACTATACTTATATAAGGATTATAAATCAGTTTATTTTAGTAGTAGAAAACCTTTATATTAGTAGTAGAAAACCTTTATATTAGTAGCATAAACTCCTATCTTAGGGGTAGATAAAGTATACTAGGGATATTCAACCTATAAATATTAAGGTTATGATAAATATTCGAATAGAATACTTATCATTAGTAGTAATTAAATATCTCGAGATATTCGAATTGTATATTAATAGCTATAAAGATATAAAAGTTTTAAAGTATAAGTTTACTATAGAAAGAGTTATTAGTTATTTATTACTAAAAAGTTGATATAAGGTAAATATACCAGCTATAACTACGAGGGGTTTAGCCCTAGATTTACTAGAGGCTAGGTATAGTAGTTAATAGAGGGTAAGAGGGCTAAAATTATATTTTAGGAGGTAATATATCTACTAATAGTTATAGTAGAGAGCAAGCTATTAGCTTCTCCCCTATAAAGAAAATATAAATAACTAGCAAAATAAATATTAGCTATCCTAAGATAACTAGTAATATAACTATTAAAACTATATTAATCTATACTAAATTGATTACCAATTCCTTATACTTCCTATTTCTTGAACTAAAGATTATTATAAGTAGTAATTTAATAAAATCTATAGATCTATCTATATATATTTCTTTTAATATATAACTAATAACCTAAATAATCCAGCTACTAGTAATATCTATTTCTATTTTATTTTTTATAAGGTCTAGAATAATTTATTAATATTATGATTATAACTTCCTAAAAATAGCAAGGTGTATTATTCCTAGAATTATATAGAATAAAACCTTAAATACTTACCTGTTAAAGTTAATCTAAATTCTAGTTATTCTAATAATACAAATTTCCTAATTAATACTTAGAATAATATCTAATTAGTATAGCTATCATAATATAATTGATATAAAATTCTACTATTTTATAAACTCCTTACTAATTATTCTCAAATGATTAGAACTACTATTAACCTGAATAGAAATAAAACACTGATTATTTATTAATATAGAAACTAAAAAGAATAACTTATTTATTTATCTCTATATTTCTCACTCGTTTAATATAGTAGTTTAACGTCTAGCTAGCTTTTACTATTATAGTAAAAGTAGTAGGTTCGAATCCTGTAGCAGGTAAGTATAACTAGTAGCTATATATTTTCTGATTATATAAACTAAGTAGTAACTACTACTAGCTACTAGCTCTTACTACTAACTATCAATAACTAGTAACTATTAATAACTAGTAATAAGTATTACTAGCTAGCTAGTATTTAGTACTATATAACTATAACTCTATAATAAGTAATTATAATAGATATATGTATATATATACTTTCTATTTATTAGCTATTATCTTTAACTAACTATATTATTACTACTTAAGGTTTCTTCTATTTGAATAGTTCCTTAGACCTAGTATTATCTAGAAAGTATATAAAGTAAAAGCTTACTACTAGGTATAGCTTCCTTTAAAGGGTTCCCGAGAAGGAAATAACTTTAAATAGATTGAAGACCTTTAATATAACTATTATCTCTATATTTCTCTAGTCTTATCTATTACTATAATATTATTACTAGTAATTATACTAACCTACGTTTTAAAGAGTTTTTTCTAGAGAATGAAACTTTTTCTTTATTATCTATAATCCTTTTACCTAACTATAAAACTTTAATATTAATATTAGAAACTAGTAACAAGTAAATAAAGTATAAGTTATATTCTATAATAAAATAATCCTTACGATTAAAATATATATAAATACTAGCTTATATAAATATATAAGTAACTATAAAATCTATTTACTAAGCTTTATATATACTTATAATATGAGTTGACTAGGGCTTACTAGCTATAACTACTTATCTATTTAACCCTTTATACTCAAGAAAAGTAATATTATAGTAGTATTATACTAATACTAGGGTAACTTAAACTACCCCTATACTTATTATCTATATATCTCTATTCTAATTAATTATTAGTTCTAGCTAAGATAAATTCTATAACTAGCTATAATTTTATAAGTCTATATTAGAAACCTTAAAATCTATTATAATAATTTAGTAGTATTAGATAGTTATATAGTAGTTTATCTAGTTAATATTATAGGTAATAATAACTACTTAAATTTAATAAGAGAGAACTAGTTAGAAATAATTTAATTAGATATCCTTTACCTAGGAATACTCCTCTATTTATCTTATAACTATCTTAAACTTACTAAAGAAATTAGTAAATATTTATTTAAACTTCTAATTAATATAGTAAACTTTCTTTAAAGCTTAAATACAATAATAAGAATTCTTATAATACCTAGTAAGATACTAGAAAAATATAAGAATATCCTAATTATACTAAAATCTTTATATTATATAAGAGCTACTAACTAATATCTGAACCTTAAGTAATGCACTAGTTTATCAAAGCTACTACGAATATTTAGATCTCCTAGTAAAAACCTGATTAATTTCTAATTTATACTATATAGTTATCTATTATATAAGAAAGTAAAACGTATTACTATTTAAAGGAGTATTAATAAGGAATAGTTTCCTCTTAAGATAGACTATTTACATTATTTATAAAGCTATATTATAGATCTATTAGAGCTATATGAAAACTTCTTAGAAAAATTAGTTTTTATTTCTTATTAAGTTAATTTACTATTAATCTATTGAAACTTCTATTAAGAGTTCTAGAGTATTAGTATTTACTATTATCTTTTACTATCTTCTATTTCCTTTGTATAATTTACTATTTACTACTAAATAAAACTTAGGTAAGAAGTTTATTAATATTAGAGGCTAGCTATAAGAGATACTTCAGTAGTACTTTAATAGAGTTATAATAAACTTAAAAAGTTTACACTTAAAGTAAATCCTCTTTACTAGACTATAAGGGTAGTAGCTATATAGAACCTTAATAGTAATGTCCTATATAAGCCCTAAAGGCTAAGTTTATATTAAAAATAAATGTTGAAAATGCTATATAAATATTATTAAAAGTAATTATAAAATAATATTAAAGGTAATCCTTTCATCTTTTACTTAATAATGTCTAAACCTTATTATCTACTTTATTTAAATAATTTATTTTTCTATTTGAATAGTTATGTAGTTTAAATTAAACTTGCTTAATATAGTAGTTTAACATCTAGCTAGCCGTTTCCTTTTTATAGTACAAGTAGTAGGTTTGAATGCAATAGTAAGCAGGTTTAACTAGTAGCTATATATTCCCTAATTATATAAAGTATATATAATAACCGCTACTTGCTACTAGCTCTTACTAATAGCTATTAAGAACTAGTAGTAGTTAAAATTAATAGCTAGTAACTGTTAACGTTAATAGCTAATAACTATTAATAACTAGTAATAGGTATTACTAGATAGTAAGTATTAGTATTATATAGCTATAATCCTTTGAAGTATAACTACAACAGATATAGACATATATATACTTTCTATTTATTGGCTGTTATATTAACTAACTATATTATTACTACTTAAGGCTTTCTCCGTTTAAATGGTTCCTTAGCCCTAGTATTATCTATAAGGTATATAAAATAAAAGCTAACTATTAAGTATAGTTTCCCTCAAAAGATTCTCGAGAAGTATATAACTTTAATGGACCAGAGACTTTCAATATAACTATATAGTTTAAATTAATAAGCTTCTTAAAACTATAGTTGAAATCTTTCTTATAAAAGTATTACTAATATTATTACGTTTATTAATTTATAATACTTCATAGAACTTATAGTACTTTCATAACTGCTTTAATATTATAGTATGAATTATTAAGTATTTCTTTTTAGTAATATAAAGCTTTACGCAATACTGATAGAACAAATATAAATTGATATATATAATAATCAGGATATAAGAGAAACCTTGATATTTTAGGATTATCTTGGATAATACAATTAATATATAAGTAAGGTCTATACTAATTATGATAATATAAATCTCTAAAGTAAATATATAGGCGGAACTAATAGCTTACTTTCTACTACGACTATTAGTAAGTGTATTGCTCTTTAAAGTAATAATTTCAGCTTTCCTATTCCCCTACTAACTACTATAGCTAGCTCCTAGTTAAGCTAAAACTAAACGCCTTATAGCTATAATAGCTAGTATACCCGCTTTACGTTAACTCTTTCGGAGATAATACATAATTAAAAATTCTTTCCGCGATAACCTTATACCTTTATATCTTTATACTTTTATACCCTTATAACTATTGATATAATATCTGAATATCTCGAGATATTTAAGTACTACTAACTATAAGTACTCTGTTTAATTATTTATTTTAACTTTAATATCTATAACTTCAATATCCTTATTATAAATTGAGCTTTACTCACTTCTGAGATAAGACTTTATATTACTAATATAAAAGTTCTCTACTGTTAATATAAGCTAACCTATAATCTCTATATAAATATAAAAGGATCTAGCTTATTTTTATCAGTAAATCATTTTAATTTATTAATTAAGTATAATTAATATATAAGTGATACCTCTATAGATATAGATATTCCGAGTATAGCTAGATAGCTTTTAAAACTCCTATAATTATAGTGTTATAATACTTTAAAATATCTGGTAATTAGTTTTATAGTAAAGTATTAAGACTAAGGTATTATTTAATTAATATTTAGCTTCTAACATTATTAGTTTAGTATAGTAGTTTATAAGATAGCTAGATAATCTTCTTTTAAATATCTATAAATTACTTATAGATTATAGTATTCAGAATAGTTTTATCAAAGTTTAGCTTAATATATTCATAGCTTTAGTTATAATAGTTTTTACTAGATACTCCTATACTTATTTTATAGTTATTTCTTCTATAAGTAGTTATATAGATTTCGAGGAGATTTTAGTTCTATTATAAAGGTTATAGAAGAGTAATAGATTATAGAATACTTAGCTTTTATATCGTGAAGTAAATATTTAATTTTATTCTATTTTTAAGAGGTTTGAAAAGATTCTTAATCCTATAATTTTAATAGTTATTTTTACTTATATATATTAAACCCTAGCTTTAATAATGTTTTGCCTATAAAAACTATTACTACGAGGTCTTCTACTACTATAAAGTAAAATATTAGAACTAGGGGTATAATTATCTATAATAATAAGTAATTCTACTACTATTTTAACTAGTTATAAGCTAGTATTAGTATAAATACTATTATTNTTCATAATAATAAGTTATTTGATTACTATATTAACTAGTTGTAACTTTATATTAGTATAAATATATTATATATTATTAGGGGGTCAAATCTAGTGTATATTATATATAACTAAATATAGCTATACGTACTGTGTAAGGTTTTATTTTAAGTAGTTTAAATAAGTCGAGATTTATAGAAATAGTACTAGTATCTAATATTTCTTTAGTATAGAATTCTACTTCTTAAATATATTACTTCTAATATATTTTTCTAGTTTCGAGGGTTTTGTTTATAGGTTAGCTTTTTCGAGTAATACTAGTTAAACTTTCTATTCATTCTTTATAAAGAGGCTTTTTCTATAGTTCTATTATCTTTATCAAATTTCTATTCTTACAATAAGAAAAGTAGAACTATTTCTAGATTATTTAGGTATTTCGTATTAGCTAGAAAGCATTTTAGATATTTCTATATTTCTAGTATTTCTAACTCTTTAAAATGTATTTGTTATTATATTTCTAGGTAGTTTAATTGGTTTATTATATTAACTTAGGTAATAAAAATACTAAACTAGTAGCTCTAGAGAAATTTAATAAACTTATTAGTTACAAGGTTTCCTAAAGTAAATTTATTTAATTTTAAAATACATCTATTAGGTTTCGTGTCATAATTAGTAGATATAGATATTTATGTATTATAATTTTATGATGAATAGATGATACGGTATATAGTCTGAAAGTAGGTTGTTGAAAGGTATGTTTTCTTCTAACTAGAATAAAGTATTAAGATATGTATAAATAGAATAGTTATAGTTTATATAAATTGCTTAAGTTATATAGTAGCTAGTAGAGTTACATAGTAGTTTTAGTACTATATATATTCTTATATACCCCCTTAGTAGTAGAACTACTAGAGATACCTTTATAAAATTTAAGTAATATCCTAAATAAATAGAAAAAGGTAAATAGTTTCCTAGAATAAGTCTTTAAATACTTAAATAAAAGGAATTAATAAATGTATTATAATCTATCGTATATTTAACTATTTGTATTAAGTGTTAGTAACAGTGATTAGTTAGTTCCTTCTAAGATTACTAGTAATCTAATGTTTTTATATACTATAAATAAATCATTTATTAAGTTTTCACCTACTAGTTTTCTTTCTTCTTTTCTATACTACTATTTCCGATAGGTATTATAAATACTATATTTTATTAATATAAATTCTATATATTAGCTTTAAGTATAATAATATATCTTAGTTATTACTAATATTCTTACTATAGAATAAGCCCCTTAAATCTATTAAGAAAAATATTATTAGACCTAAAGATCTTCTTATTAAGGTTGAGAAATAAATTATTAATACTAATATCAATAAATACAATATTACTATTAACCTTCTGAGATACTTTATATCTTTCTTAATTAGTAATTTAATACTAGTTTTTACCTATTATATCTCTAAACTAGAATAATTATTTCTTAACCCTAATCTTAAAAGTAATAGAATATTGATATTTATATTTACTTTGGCTTTTTTTATATCTCTATTTACTTAATAAAATTAATAAATCTTAAACTGAAAATACTTTTCTATATTCTTCCAAGAACCCTATTTTATTTAGTAGTTTCAATTTAATTTCCTTTTTTAACCAATATAATTCTTATTATTTCCCTTTATTTTCCTTTTCTATTAATGTATGTTTTAGTCTTGGTAAATTTATCTAAGAATACTCTATTTCTAAGATTTAAGCCTAGTTGAACTTTATTAAAGAAAATAATCTTATTAGTAATTTAAACTTTTTACAACAGTATAAAAACTAATTACTTTAACTAAACTTATTTATTTAGTTAGATTTTAGAGAATAACCTAGTGTTTAGGAATATTTATTATTATCCCTAGCTATTAAACTTACTAAAATACCTAAACTTAATATTATTATAAAGAAAAAAGCTATTCCTACAAAGAATCCTATTATCATTACTAGTTTAAAATATATTTATAGTTCTCCAAGGAAAGTCTCTCCTTTAAAACTTCTATCTAATAATAACAAAGATGATTTAATTAGTAAGCTTAAAATAGAAGATCTAATACCTAAAACTATCACTAATAAAGATAAAGAATTTAGAATTATTATAAATAAAGAAAAATATAGTAAAGAAAATACTAAAGAAATAGTTAAATCTCCTAAGAAATATTTGAAGATTATAACTACTATTATAAAGAAATCTTCTTGGATTAGAGAGTAGGAAGCTTTATTAGGAATTAATAATCTTAAATATTAATTTAAAGTTACTAAATATTAACTTATAAAACCTAGTAATAAATCTACTATTCTAAAGAAAACCCTAATAAGATCTATTCTTTCTAAAACAAATAATATTATTAAGGAATATAAAACTTATTTACTTTAAATAAACATTACTAGTAAAATATAACTTATTTAATCTATACCTTATATAGTATATTACTTAAGTTTTATTTTCTCTTGAAAACCGTATTTTTATATTATAAGTATTAATAGTAAAGACTTAGTTTCTAACTACTACTACTAGTATAAAACTAATTTAAAACTATATATCTACTAGTTTTGAACTAAATGTAAAAAATATTTAAGAAATACTTAGAAATCTTATGAGTTTTAGATACTAATAAAGTAAATATTTTAGCCTGAAAATTTTCATTTCAGCTTAATTTTTCTTAATTAAAAAAAGAAGGTTAGTAATAGAAAGAAACTTATTTATCTTAAATTATAATTAAAATAATAGAAAGATTTTAAAGCTATTTGTATGAAAAATAGAAGTATTTTAGATTTTACTATTAAAACCTCTATAATTGAATAATTCTTTCTAGTTTACATATTTGAATTTCCTATTATTTAAATTCCTTAGCTTATACTTCCTATCTAACTAGTTTCGGGTAGTTATATTCCTAGATTTTTAATAACTATAACTAGTTCTCTAGTTAACTAAAGTCCTTTATCTCAACTAGTTATAGGAAAGTTTAGAACTTATAATTTTAATCATAAAATTCTAATTATTAGTTTTAATTATATTCTACTTTTTAAATAGACTCAAGTTCTTATTTCTATTCTTTTTAGGGACTATTACTAGTTTCTAATACTTATATAAATCAATTTCTATACATATCTTACTATATTTTACTTACTTATTCAAAATTCGAAGTTTAAATGATTAATATTTATTTAATTAAAAGCCTAACTGGAAAACTCCATTCCCCAGGAATAGTAAGAAGGATTCTCTTAACTTCTCTCTTCTTATATTACTACTATTAAAACTTTTTATTAAAAGTAAGAATAAGTCTAAGTTACTAATATATATATATAAGTAAATAGAAAATTACCTTAAATAGCTTTTGCTTATTATTTTAGGTAATTTTAAAAGTATTATTTAAAGATTTATAAAATTAGGAAGTATTCTAAATTATTTACATTTCGCTTATGTTAGATTCTTTATAAATCTATTTATTAGTACTATATCTATAAACATATAAACTACTTTGAAATTACTTTTGAAGTATGTTTAGTAGAACTATATCTATGACATATTTATGTATTAAAGTCTAGTAAATAAATATTTACTATCTGAGATTAGTAGTTCTATTATTTAGTAGTTATTATAATAGATTCTCTAAATATCTCTAGAATTAAGTTTAATATTTCGAAATAGTCTCTTTAGTACTATAGTTCCTTTGAAAATATATCTTGAATGAAGAAATTCTGTTTTAATTATTAATATTATTATAGTAATCTATTAAATAGCTTTCTATTAGATTAGTTTTCTAAATAAAGAAATAATATAGTTATAATTTAATGTTTAAGTTTCTTTGTAATCTATAAATAAAGTATTTCTAGTAATGAAAAAGATTATAAATATCTTATTAATACCTCCTAAACCTCCAAACTATACTACTCGGAATTTTATCTTATAGAAATATTAAATTATACAGCTTATAGTATTTTAATATACTTACGAAAAACTTATAAGGTATTTCAAAAGTAGAAAATATATCAATAAGATATCTAGTTATATTATAATAGAAGTATAAAGAATTAAACTAATTTTTTATCTAATATATATAAATCTCTTAAAATATATTTTAACTAGTATTTATAGTAAAGATTACTACTAGAAATAGTATTATTAGAGTTAAGCTATAATTAATTTGGTTACTTTTACTCTATACCTAGAATAGTATCTAAGCTCTTTACTTTATATATAGATTTATCTACAAATTTCTACCTAATAATATCATTCGTGCTAATACTAGCTCACAACTAGTTAAAATAGTAATAGAATTACCTATTATTATAGATAATTATACTTCTACTTCTAATATTTAACCCTATAGTAGTAGAAGATTTCGTAGTAATAGTTTATATAAGGAAAACCATATTAAAACTAGCTAAGACTTAATATATATAGCTAAAAGTAACTACTAAAGTTATAAAATTAAGAACTTTTTTGAATTTCTTAAAGAAAGAATAAAACAAAGTACCTATTTCAAGATATAAAAGCTAAGTATTCTATAATCTTTTACTTTTCTATAACTTTTATAATAGAACTAAAATCTCCTCGAAATCTATATAGTTATTTGTAAAACAATAACTACGATATAAGTATAGAAATATCTAGCTATAGTTATTATAATTAAAGTTATTAGTATATCAGACTAAGCTTTCATAAAATTAGTCAAAATATTATAATTAAAAAGTAGCTTATAGATATTTATAACAAAACTATCTAGTTATCTTATAAGTTACTATACTAAGCTAATAATTTTAGTAACTAGGTATTAATTAGATAATATTTTAATATTAATACTTTACTGTAATATTAATTACTAGATATTTTAGAATATTATAATTCGGTTACTTTTACTCTATACCTGGAATAGTATCTAAGCTCTTTATCTTATATATAGATTTAACTATAAATTTTACTTGATAATGGTATTTATACTAATACTAGCTTGTAACTAGTTAAAATAGTAATAAAATTACTTATTATTATAGATAATTATACCCCTAATTCTAATACTTAACTCTATAATAGTAGAAGACTTTATAGTAATAATATATATAGGGAGAATTTTACCCTAACTAAAACTTAGTATATATAGTTCAAAGTAACTACTAAGGTAATAAGGTTAAGAATTTTTATAAATCTCTTAAAGATAGAATTAAATAGAATATTTATAAAAGCTAGGTATTCTATAATCCATTTTTTTCTATATCTTTTATAATAGAACTAAAATTTTCTTGAAATCTATGTAGCTACCTATGAAAGAAAAACTATAGAATAAGTATAGAAATATCTAGTTATAACTATTATAACTAAAACTATTACTTTATTAAAATAAACTTTAATAAAATCATCCTAAGTATTATAATTAATAGGTAACTTATAGATATTTAAAAGAAAATTATCTAGTTAACTTATAATTTACTATATTAAACTAATAATATGAGGAATTAACTATTAATTAAGTAATATTTTAATATTAATATATTACTTTAATACTAGTTACTAGATACTTTAGAGTATTATAGTAATACGATTATAGAAGTTTTAAAAACTATCTAGTTATACTAGAAATATCTATATCTATATAAATATTATTTATTAGTAAATTTACCCTAATTGATATATTAAAATTATTTATTAATAAGAATAGGCTAAGTTTTATTATATTTTAATAGAAATTATAAATTAGTTTATATTAGTAGTAGAGAACTTTTATATTAATAGTATAAAATCTTATCTTAGGGGTAGGTAAAGTTTAGTCTATAACGGGGATATTAAAGTTATAGATATTAAGGTTATAATTCGAATAGAATACTTATAATAAGTAGTAATTAAATATCTTAAGAAATTTAAATTATATATTAATAGTTATAAAGGTATAAAAGTATAAAGGTATAAAGTTATTATAGAAGGAATTATTAGTTATTTATTATCTACGAAAAGGTTAATATAGGGTAGATATACTAGCTATTATAGCTATAAGGGGTTTAGTTTTAGATTTATTAGGGACTAGTTATAGTAGTTAGTAAAGGGGTAATATATCTATAGTAGTTATAGTAGAGAGCGAGCTATTAGTTTTTCCTATAAAAGAGTTAGTAATATTATTATCTCTATTAATTTACTATATTTTATAGAGCTTATAGTACTTATATTACTATTTTAATACTATAATATTAATCATGAATTATTTCTCTTTAGTAGTATTAAGCTTTATGATATATTCATGAAATAAAAATAAATTAATATATATAATAATTAGNGTTTTAAAAACTATCTAGCTATACTAGAAATATCTATATCTATATAAGTATTATTTATATATTAGTTATACTTAATTAATATATTAAAATTATTCACTAATAAGAATAGGTTAAGTTCTATTATATTTATATAGAGATTATAAGTTAACTCATATTAGTAGTAGAGAATTTTTATATTAGTAGTATAAAGTCTTATTTTAGGGGTAAGTAAAGCTTAGTTAAGGCTAAAGTTATACTTCAGGGGGTAATATATCTACTAATAGTCGTAGTAGAGAGTAAGCTATTAGCCCCTCCCTAAGCTATAATTAAAATTAAAATACTTGGTAATTTTAATAATATATATATATAAACTAAGTAAGTCTTATAATATTTATAATTTCTAATTATTTAAACCCCTAAAATACTTAATAAAACTTTATTCTTTAAGTTTATAAATATATTTAATATCTTTAATAATCTTAAGAGCTTCCTTTTTAGCTACCTTATAATACAATAAAAACTATTATCTATATAGAAGAGGATAAAAATACTTAAACTCTTATTTTTAAATAGTTAAAACCTTTCTAAGTATAACTAGAGACTTAATGACTTAAGAATAGTATAAATTAGTTTTATATTAAAGAAAACATAAATCTTAAAATCTATAAAAAGTATATTTGAATTTTATTTAATACTTTATTACTTTAAATCTATCTAGTAGTTTAACTATTATTAGAAATTTATTAAAGTCTTTTATAGTATTAAGAAATATGTGAACAATATTAAACTAGAAAACCTCGAGGTTAAACTATATGATAATTATTATAATTACTTGAGAAGTTCAGGTAACTAGTATTACTATATATATAACTTATAATAAATTAGCTAGTTATATATCTCTATATATATAA
>RYZW01001524.1:2366-19990 GCA_004367215.1 Colletotrichum trifolii | reverse complement strand
TTTATAATTTATACTATTATATCTTTTTTTATATAGTAGTATTAGTATTATAATACTTTACTTATATATTTAAAGATCTAACTTATTAGGTAGGTTTAGTTTAAATATTTATATTAGTAATTTTAAGCTTTTAAGGTATAGAGATTATAGAGAATTATATAGCTTTTTAAGTTTTTCTCTATAAGGTTTATAATATCCATTACTTAAACCTCTTTAGTAGTATTAGCTAGGAGTTACTAATTTTCCTTATATTTAATCTTTCTAGGAATAGGAGGTTTAAGAGTAGCTAATTTAAGTATTTCATAAATTTATTAGTACTATTTAGCTTTTAGAAAATTACTTAAAAATAACTTTTAAGGGGGCTCTAGATAGAAGTTTTAGTATATTATTATTTTAGGGTTAAAGTATTCTTATAAATTATAGGTTTTAGCTTCTACTTAAAAAGTACTATACTAGGTAAGCTACTAATTAGCTCTTTTAAGAACTAAGAAAGAAGTATTTTCAGTAGATATCTCAGTATTTAAAATACGTAGATTTAGTATAATACGTATTTTTTAGCTTAGTAGCTCTTTAGTATCATGAGACTCTTAATTATTATATATAATTAGGGGTAAAATCTAGTATGTATTCTATGTAACTAAATGTGGCTAAGTATAATATGTATAGTTTTATCTAGTTAAAGTGGGGTAAGGCCTGTAGAGATAGTGCTGTAGCTAAGTGTTCTTCTAGCGAAAACTCTGCTGCTTAAACGTGTTATTCCTAATAGTTACCCCCCTATACCTATTACCCCCCTATACCCGTCACCCCACTTTCCTACTAAAATACTAATAACACTATATTATTACTACTATTACTATAATATTTTTATCAATAGTAATCTAATAAAAAAGTCTTTTAAAAATACTAGTTTATTTACTATATCTTCTTATATTAAGATTAATATCATTACTATAACTATAATTATTAAAAATAAAGAAATTATTATAAAAGCTATTTTTATTACCATCAAATTTCTTATATAATCTTAAGGAGCTTTTTTTAATAGAATTATCTTATATTAAGAAAGTCAATATATTTTCTAGAGAATCTTATTTCTTTAGGAAGATTCTTTAATTATATAAATTCTTACTTAGGTTTTCCCCAGCTTCTTAGTTATTTAGAGATATCTTATTAACTTTATATAGTATGTTTATATTAATTATGATAGTCTCTGGCTTCTTAAAAAGAATTAGATTTATAGTTTTTCAATTATTACTTACAATTAAAAGCTTTTAGGAATAATACTTTTAATATAGTCTATGTTATAGGTATTGTTATGAAAGGATTTTAAGTATATCTTAAATACTATAGTTTTCTAGTAGTTTAGATATTTCCTTCTTACGAATATAAGAACACAAATAAAATTCAGTTTTAGGAAAATTTAATTAAAATAAAGCTATAATTACTTCTACCCACATTAGAAAGACCTATACTTAGGAGTCTAATGCCTATATTAGTATCGCTATATTAAAAATATCTTAATTATAAATAAGAAACTTAATCTGCTAGTTATTTCTATTAAGAAGTTAGCTTAGAAATAATAATTTGAAATAATCTTGCTTTTTATACTAATTAGTATTTTTATTATTTAGAGACTTAAAGAATATCTAATAATATGGCTATTAAATATTGAATAGACGTTTTTGGCTTATAGATTAGACTAACTGAATAAAATGAGGGATCATAGTATTTCGTAATACTAGATAATATTAGAGTTATTGTAATATCTAAAGAACTTGTATTTCTATTATTCTATCAAAAGTAGTAAAGAGTTTTAGGATATTTCTATATGGATAAATCGTATAAATATCGCTCTATATATATATATATATTCATTTTTCTTTTTTATTCCTAGTAGTTTTAAGTAAGTAAGTTAAATATATGAAGGTTTATTTTTATAGGGTACTAGAAGTCATTTAAGCTATATAAAGTAAAGTTATAACACTTTATATATTATAGTTATAGTAGCTTATATACTATAGCTATAATATAATAAATATTATACTCTAATTTATATACTATAATTATTATATATTATATGAGATAGTTATAATAGTTTATATATTATACTAAAATATATATACTATAGTTGTAATATCCTACATATTATAGCTATAGTAGCTGATATACTATAGCTATAGCTAGAATTCTAGGAGTATTATACTTATAACTAGAACTCTAAAAAACAAACCTTCTATATAAGACCTTTAATGTTTCTATAAATAATAGTTAGAAATAGTTAATTATACTATTAATGAAATTACTATTTTTTCTCTATATAACTATTATTACTTCGAATATTTTCAATAGGTTTCTATATTTAAAAAACGACTTTTATTATATTAAGATGTCTCATAGTTTTACAATTATTAATGATAATAGTATATTACGTATTTAGCCCACTACTAAGTAGGCGGTCTTATACAATACGTAGTATAAAATCTTTATAAACGAAATAAAATCTAGTAATATATTATTACTTATATATATCTCTATGGGTAAATATAACAAAAATGATTTAGTAGTATAGTATTTAGTTTAGACCTAGCTTTAACCTAGAGGTATATTAATAATATAAAGTAATAGAGTAATAACTAGTATACGAACCTTTTAGTCTAAGTTACTATTAGTCTATCCAGTAGGAATAATCATATACTATATATAATCTCGTTATATAAGTATCAAAAAGTTCTAGTATTCGTTATTATTATTATTATATTATATAGCTATTTATATAACTATATAAAGCTTTAGATCTATAGTATAGTAATTATTTACTAATTATTATAATACTAAGCTATAGCTAGTAATAAGTATTACTAGTAAAATATAGAAAGTATATGGTTATATATACTATATATACGCGGAGGTATATCGCTATATATGCTATATATATACAGAGATATATATACTATACGTAATAGTATATACTATATAGTATAATATTACTAATACTAGTAACTCTTTCTTTTTACTATATATTTTATACTTATCTACTTATATATAAAAACTAATACCAAAAGTACTATAAATATATATTAGAAATACTATTATAAATAATATTAGAAATAAGTTTAAAATAGTATTAAAATATCAGGGTACGCTAGTAGCCCCCGGCTAGGCTACTACTGAGTCATCCGTGAGGGGTATTTAGGCTACAATAGCTAGGATCCTAAGTTAAGAAGTTAGATTTGAATATATCAATAACCCTATATTTACGTTTACCCCTATATAGATCTATTACTTAGATATTATACCTATCCCTAATATATTCGAATCTCTACTTAACTTTAGGAGTTCTAACTAGTAGGTTATATAGGGGGTACTAGTATAGCAGTAGAAGTAACGATTTTGATACGTATACAGCTATACTATTAATGCTATTATAAGAGAAGTATATAAAAGGGGTACTAGTACAGCCCCAGTATAGTAGAAGCGACGATTTCGATATACATGCGTGATACCTATATAGCTATACTAATAACAGTTATTACAAGAGAAGCCTACTAGAAGGGCACTAGTATAGTAGAAGTAGTAATTTCGACGATATTTATAAGGCTACTATAATAAAGCTACTACTATAAGATATATAAAGCTATAATAGCTATTACAAGAGAGGTAATAAAGGGATACCTATATAATACTAGTATAGTAGAAATAATAATTTCAATATACGTAATACCCACATAGCTATACTATTAATACTATTATAAGAGAAGCTACTATAAGACTACTATACGAAACTATAGTAAAGCTATTATAAGAGAAGTATATAAGGGGTACTAGTGTGGCACCAGTACAGCACCAGTATAGTAGTAGAAGTAATAATTTCAATATTTGATACTTATAAGGCTACTACAACGAGGCTACTATGAGGCTATAGTAAGTATTACAAGAGAGGTATACAAGAGAGGTATATAATAAGCACCAGTACGGTACCAGTACAGAACAGGCGATAAGAGGCTACTACTATAAGATATACGAAACTATAACGAGGCTATTATAAGAGAAGCTATTATAAGAGGGGTATATAAGGGGTACTAGTATGGTACTAGTATAGCGGCAAAAGTAACGATTTCGATATACTATATTTATGAGGTTATAATAACGAGGCTATTACTATAGGATATACGAGGCTATAATAAGAGACGTATATGAGGGGTACTAGTATAGCAGAAGTGACGATTTCGATATACGCGATACCTATATAGCTATACTAGTAAAGCTATCATATAAGAGGTATATAAGAGGAGCTTTAGTATAGTACTAGTATAGTAGCAATAATACAATATATAATAATTATAAGGTTACTATAATGGGGCTACTATATAAAACTACTATATAAAGCTTTTATAATAAAACTATTATAAGAGAGGTATACTAGAGGGATAATAGTATAATACTAGGTAAGTAGATATTTTTAAGAGTTTTGAGAGTTTTAGGTAAGTATATTAAGTAGCTATATAAGTAGCTATTATACATTTAGAGGTATATTATATAGCTATATCTAGTCATAATAATAAAAAAGTTCTCCTAGAAATACTATACAGGAGCTTCTAGTAATATTACTAGCAATTAGTAATACTAAGGAATATAAAGAAGCCTAACTTTTATAGTAATAAAGGAGCCCTCTATTTAGCTATAAGAGTATTACTATAAGAATATAAAAACTAAGAAATTAGTTAGAGGTTAGTATTTTAAGCCTAATTATTACCTAAACCTCTATAGTCCCCTAAGTTATAGAGTTTCGAGATATAAGAGGACTAAAGCTTTAGTAGGGTACTAGTTCTAAGGCTATAAAAGCATAGCCTCTAAGGGGGGAGATAATAGCTACCAGGAAGCCTAGTAGCCGTACGAGGCCACGAGGCATAAGCTAAAAGCTTCCAGGAAACCACGAGGCTACGAGGTATAGCAGCCAATAGCTACCAGGAAGCCACGAGGCTACGAGACATAGCAGCCAATACTACTAACAATCAATAGAGAAACCCTAAACCCTACAAAATTTTTAAGGGACTTATAAGTATCAATAGTAGTATACCAGAAACTACATCAAGAGGGCCACCAGAGGGGCAGTGGCATAGCTATAGCAGTAGTACAGATAGCGGCAATAGTACCGACATGACAATAAGTCAATGGCAACAGCATACAAGAGGCCAGCAGCATACCAGAAGCCACATCAACAAGAGGTTTTCAGCAACGAGGGGCCAGTAGTAAACAAGAGTCTACAACAACAAGAGGCGACCCAGAGGAACAGCAGAGTAGTAGTAGCAGTAGCGACGGCATATAACGCGGCTTTAAGTTAGTGAGGGGATTACTAGAGGGGTATAACGGCTATAGCTATAGCATATAATATATAGCATATAGCAACAGCAGCGGCATATAGTATATAATGTAGCTTCAAGCTGGTAAAGGGATTACTAGAAGAATAATAATAGTAGTATAGAGGGCAAGCAGTATAAGAAGCCTTTAAGGGATTCTGTAAATAGTACTACTCTTCCTAGTATAGGGGCAGAGGTTTAATAAGGGTACTAGGGGTCTACTTAGAATATAAGAAGTAGTAGAAAGCTAATAGGAGGGCTAGGATATATACTATAGATATAAGGGGTTTTGAGATCTAGGAATAGCTTTATTAAACTATAAGACTATAAAAGTATAGTTTATAAAAAGGGGAAATATATTAGGGTATACTAGTAGCCCCTAGCTAGGCTATTACTTAGTTATCTATGAGGAGTATTTAGGCTATGATAGTTGGGATCCCAGGTTAAGGAGTTAGATTCGAATATATTAATAACCTTATACTTATATTTGCCCCTTATATAGATCCATCACTTAAATACTATACATATCCCTGATATAAAAGTAATCTTTTTCCTTTTTATTTAATAATACCTAAATACTTTTTTATTTACTCTATTTAAATAACTTATCCCTCTATTCAAATAGCTATATAATTTAAATCGATAAATCTCTTGAAAGTATAGTTCAGGGCATTTTTCATTAAAGTATTAGTAATATTATTATTTCTATTAATCTACTATACTTTATAGAATAAATCCTAAGTATTATAAAAGTCTCGAGGGGAAGTATTAGTTTATTTAGTAGGAATAATCATACGCTATACGTAATCTTATTATATAAGTATAAGAAAGTTCTAGTATTTATTATTATTATTACTATATTATATAGCTATATATATAATATAAGAATACGTATAGCACTAAGGCTACTATGTAACTCTACTAGCTACTATACAACTCTAGTAGCTTATATAAAGTATAACCGTTCTATTTATATATATTTAAATACTTTGTTCTAGTTAGAAGGTATACTTTTTAATAAGCTATTTTTAGACTATATACTATATTATTTATTATTATAGTTATAAGCCTAGTTATATTCAATTATCTTAAAATTACTTGAAATTAATAGATATAAAAGAAATCTTTTTTAATCTATCTTATTAGTTCTTTCATAAACTAGTTGAAAATAGTATAATTAATTACTAGTAATCTTAATATAATAGTAAGACTATCTAATAGCTCTAATTTTAACTATAAATATATTATACTATACTTTTATATAACTAGTTAAAATATCTAGTAATATATTAATCTAGATATTAAATTTATTTTTAATATTTCGAAAATACTTAAACTACTTAAATTCTACTAATAGTTTACCTAAGAAAATAGTATTTAAGGAAAGATTAAAAATACTAAACTTTATATTCCTTATACTAAAAGTAGTTTTAATTATTATAAATTAAATCTTAAACTTTAAATAGTTTAGGAATCTAATTATAAAAGAAAAAGAAGTATTATAATATAATTTAAATATAAATTAATACTACTATTAATAATAACTTTGTAATACTTACTTAAATAGAACTTCTTAATAGTAATAATATATCCCTTTAAACTCTCCTAAAGATTCTAAAATATTAATATACTTAGAATCATTCAATTATATAACAATAACCTAGCGTTAAATACAAAGAAATTCTTAAGAAAACTAATTTGAATATCTCTAGTTTAGTATAGTANTTTGTAATACTTACTTAAATAGAACTTCTTAATAGTAATAATATATCCCTTTAAACTCTCCTAAAGATTCTAAAATATTAATATACTTAGAATCATTCAATTATATAACAATAACCTAGCGTTAAATACAAAGAAATTCTTAAGAAAACTAATTTGAATATCTCTAGTTTAGTATAGTATAATAAATAATATACTATTTACTTCTAAGTAATTATATATAATATTTTAGAAATCTAGAAAACCTTTATAATTAAAGAATAACTTTAAATATTTACTTGATATATTTTACTTAATTAAGCTATAACTTAATACTAGAATATTATAAGAAGAGAAACTCTAAACCTTATTAAAGCTTTAATTAAATATAGAAAGATCTTTATAGTTTTATTTTATACTAATAAGAATTTAACTAAGAATTAAAATAGAATACTATCTATATTAGTTACTTTTATAGGAAAATTAAACATAACTTAAACTAAAACGAAGTATCTATATAATTTCAAAAACTACTTAAACTTTCTAGAAGACTATAAACATATTAAATATACTATTACTTGCTTATATACTAAGTTTCTTAATCCTTAGGTATTAATTACTACTTAAAATAGTATTATAAATAAAGTAAATAACTCCAAACTCTATACTCTATAATAAAGATTAACTAAAAAAAGATAACTATATACTAAAAAATATACTAGTAAAGCTGAATAGGTCCTTTAAATACCTTAAAACCCAAATTAGCTCTCTGAAATAAGAAATATAGTAATAACTATTATTTTTCTAATTCAATATATATTAGTATTAATCCTACTCTCCTCAAGAAATCAACTAAAACTCCCCCAGGAATCTTCTTAACTACTCCAAAACCTTATATATTTTCAAAACAAATAATTTTTAATAATTATAAAATAATCCATATTATTAGTTTGATAGATTTCTTCCAAAAAGATCTTTTAAGTTTAATAAATATAGATTTAGTCTAATATAGTACAGCTAATTTCCTTACAATTAAATACAACAAGAGAATTATTAAGAAAATCCTTGATAATCTAAATGAAAAGAATATACTTAATTTAATATTAGATAATATTCTTTATATTAAAAGCTTCTATATTACTATTATCTTAGAAGCTCTATTTCTTAATAAAACTAAAATCTAATATATAAAACTAGACTATACTCTTACATTTGGCCTAATTAAATATTCTATTATTAAAGAATAGTTATTTAGAGAATATAACTTTATTTTCTTTAAATATAAACCTATTTTAAACTATTTTATAATCTATTGAAATATTTCTAGTATTATTTTAGAATTACTAGGTATTCTATTTTCTTAACTATATTTGAAAATAGTTCTCCTAGAATTAAAATCTAATAATACTTATATATAATACTTTCAAATAGGATATCTAAAATAGACTATTCTTAAGGATTTAGTCTTTAATATTAAAGGGGTAAAAACTATAAAATTCAAGTAATTAGACTATTCCTACTATATAATAATTTATTATTAATAGGTTATCTCTAGATAAACTTTAGAGTTATATTAATTTTACTTATTTTATTATGTTCTTTAAGATCTATTTAACTTCCCTAAAATATATAAAAGTAACTCCTAAGTATTTATTATTAAAGATAAATTTTCAGGCTTACTCTATTTCTTTATACTACTTAATAAAACTTATAATATAATCTTTTAAGTATTATTAATACTTAACAAATAGGTAAAGAGATAAAGAAACTTTTTAATTTAAAAGATTTGATACAATATTAAAAGAATAATAGTAGTAATCAATGGAGAAACTAGTGATTAGAAATAAATAATAGAGTAAAGGATTAATCTTAAACTATTTCTTTCTTATATCAAAAAACTAGTTAAAATAAATACGTCTACTAGAAAAACGCTAATTACTTAAAAGCTAAAAATACGAGAGATTATAAGACTACTACCTAAACTATAAATAAAGTTAATTTAGATAGTAGCTATACTATATAATATATCTTTAAATATTTAAAATAATTAGAGATCACTATATAAAATTAAAATAAACCTGATATAAATAAGAGTCTTGTTAATAAATACTAGAATATACTCTAAGTTTTTATTAAAACTTATACTTTTATCAAAGATAAACTTATACGTATAGTTATTAAATATACCTACTTAAGAAATACTATAAATAACATATTTTAAAAGGATTGATTAAAATTAAACTAAAGAGATATATTAGATACCTAGTAAGTTATATTCTAAATACCTATAGTATATATAAAATCTAGATCCCTACCTTTTAGAGGGTCATTATTACCTAGAATATCAAACTCAATAAAATAAGACTTTATTTAACATAAATCTCTTATAAAACACGTATAAAAGAAATCACGAAACTACTAGTTAAATTTATTACTAAAAAAAGAAAGCCTTATTTTTAAAATACTTAGAAATTTTAAAATAGTAAGAATACTTAATAAGGGAACCTCTTTTCTACTAACTATCTTATTAATACTAGAAATAGCCTAGAATATTAAACTAAACCTAAAATTAGTCTCTAAAACTAATAAGAGAAATTGAATTATACCTAAACTAATACCTAAACTAATAAAACTAATATAGATTTCTGATTGATAATAACTAGTTATAATAACTCTAAGTAAAAATTAAAATTTAGGAAATATACTAATAACTAGAAAACTAGATAATATACTTAAAATTAGAGATCTAATTAGCTAAAAAAATATTTACTTTAACTAAGAATAGAAATAATTACTTTAAAACTAATATTTAGCTAACTTAAAATAGACTAAAATATAGTTCTAGATTTTAACTTATAAGGTCAGGATATTTAACTACTTAGAAACCTAGCTAATAGTATAAGAATAAATAATAATAATAATTAAAACTAGAGGTTACTGTTAATACCTATATAATACTCTTCAAAGAATATAATAATAGTATTTTATACTTCTTAGAATATAAATAAGATAGTTTTACTAGTATTTATTACTTAATTAGTAGTAAAAACTAGATAACAATAATCTTAACTTTTTAATAATTTCCTCTATTATTTAAAATATAGTATTAAGAAAGAAAGATCTTTCTACTCAAGTTAAAATATATCTTAATTAACTAGTTATACTACCAAAAACTTAGAAACATATTACTAATTTATTAAAACTACTATAAAAGTCCTTTAAAATAATAAGAACTAACATTATAGAGTTAAAAGAAAAAAGTATTTACTAGGAAATAGATTACTAGGATACTAGATCTAGGCTTTTTCTTTTTAAGTAAACTTTTACTTATAAGATAGATATAGATAGTTTTTCAGAATAGTATAAAGTAAAGATTTATATATATAAGGATATATAACTAATTAATCTTATATAAACTATATATATAGTAAAACTAGCTACTTAAACTTTTTAAATAATTATAATAATTATAGTATAGTTTAACCTCAAGGTTTTCTAGTTTAATATTATGAATATGTTTCTAAATACTTTAAAAAACCTTAATAGACTTTTAATAATAATTAAGTTACTAGATAGATTTAAAGTTATAAAGTATTATATAGAGCTTAAATATATTCTTTATAGATTTTGAGATATATATTTCCTTTAATATAAAGCTTTTAATACTACTCTTAAGTTATTAAGTTTCTAGCTATACCTAGAAAAGCTATATTTATTCAAAAATAAGAGTTGAAGTATTCTTATCTTATTCTATATAAATAATATTCTTCTCTTATATTATAAAGTAACTAAAAAGAAATTTTCGATATTATTTAAAGTATTAAATATACTTATAAATTTCACTAATTGAATCCTGTTAAGTATTTCCTAGGAGTTTAGGTAATTAGAGAATATAAATACTATCGGATTTACTCAGTTTATAATATATATATTACTAAGATTACTAAGTATTTTAAACTTAACTATAACTTCATTCTAATAATACTACTTCTAATAGTTACTTTTACTATAAATACTAATTAAGTTATATTTAAAGAGATTTATATATACTAGATGAAAATTAGTTTAATTCTTTATATTTCCATTATAATATAGTTAGATATCTTGTTTATATTTTCCTTACTTTTAAAAAACTATATAAATCTTTCTTAAATATACTAAAATAGTATAAACTATATAATTTAGTATTTCTATTAAATAAGATTCCTAGTATTATCATTTAGAAACTTAGGAAACTTTGATAGAATACTTCAAATATTTTAAATTACTAGAGATACTTTCTTTTTAAACTATAAAGAGATTTAGAAATTAAATTATAGCTATATTATCTTTCTATTTAGAAGACTAATCTAATAGAAAACTATTTAATAGAGTATTATTATAATATCAATAACTAAAACAAAACCTCTTAGTCTAAAATATATCTTAAATGAAACTATAATATTAAAGAGACTATTTAGAAATATTAAGTTTAACCTTAGAAATATTTCGAAAATCTATTATAATAATTACTAAATAATTAGACTTATAATTTCAAATAGTAAATACCTATTTACTAGATTTGAATATATAGATATATAATAAATATAACTTTATTAGGTCCTACTTAATATATTAGTTTAATATCTAGCTAGCTTTTACCGTTTTATAGTAAAAGTAATAAGTTCGAATCCTACGGCAAGTAAACGCGACTAGTAGCTATATATTTTCCAATCATATAAACTAATTATAGTAACTACTACTAGCTATTAGTACCTGCCGATAGCTGTTAATAGTTAGCGACTATTAATAGCTAGTGATAAGTAATAATAGCTAGTTTAGTATCTAGTATTATATAACTATAATCGTATAATAAGTAATTATAATAGATATAAGCCTATATTTTCCCTTTATAATATACTTTCTATATTTATTAGCTATTATATTAACTAACTATATCTTACTACTTGAGGTTTTCTCTATTTAAATAGTTCCTTAGAACTAGTAGTATCTATAAAGTAAATTAGGTAAGAGCTAACTACTAGGTATAGCTTCCTAGGTTTTCTCTATTTAATAGTTTTTTAGAACTAGTAATATCTAGAAAGTAGATAAAATAAGAACTAATAATTAGGTATACTTTCTTTTAAAAGGTTCCGGAGAAGTATATAACTTGAAATAGATCAGGGACCTTCAAATACAACTATAACTTTATTAGGAATATTTAAAAAGTAGTTTTAAAGTAATCTATATACTTATGGATATAATACTAGTAAATAGACTTATAAAGAATCTAATTTAAGTAAATTTAAATAGTTTAGAATACTTCTTAATTTTATAGATCTATAAGTAATACTTTTAAGGTTAGCTGGAAAAATAGAAGAAATTACTTAACATAATTTCCTATTTACTTAAATATATATATAAGTAATTTAGAGTGATACTTATTTTTAATAGAAGGTTTTCTTAGTAGTAATATAAAAAGTAAGAAAGTAACAGAATTCCTCTAATTATACCTAGAAAATAAAGCTTTTCAAGTAAGCTTTTATCTAGTTAAGTATTAACTATTCGAACTAAGAACTTTAAATAAATAGGTAAAATACTATAAAAGATATATAGAAACTAATTTATATAAGTATTAAAAACTAATTATAACCTCTAAAAAGACTAGAAATAAAAATTTAAATTTATCTAAAAAGTAAAAGATAACTAAAACTAGTAATTAAAGTATTATGACTAAAACTATAAGTTCTAAACTTGTTTATAATAAACTAAAATATAAAACCTCAGTTAACTAGAAAACTAGTTATAATTATTAAAAGTCTAGGAATATAATTATTTAAAGCTAACTAGATAAGTAGAATAAGCTAGGAAACTTAAATGATAAGAAGTTAAAATACTTAAATTAGAAGAAGTTACTTCATTATAAAGGTTCTAGTTATAGAGTCTGAAATACTTCTATTCTTAATAAAAGTAACTTCGAATTCTTTCTATTATTTTAATTATAATTTAAAATAAATAGATTTCTTTATATTACTAATTCTTTTATTTTTCAACTAAGAAAGATTAGATTTAAATGAAAATTCTTAAATTAAAATACTTATTTTATTAGTATCTAGAATCTAAGAAACCTCTAAATACTTTTTAAATATTTTATATACTTAGTTTAAAATTAATAGATATATAGTTTTTAAGCTAGTTTTATATTAGTAATAGTAATTAGAAACTAAGTTTCTACTACTAATACTAATAGTATAAAGATAAAATTCCTAAGAAAAAGTAAAACTTGAATAATATACTATACATAGGATAGTTTAGACTAATCATAAATCTCTAATAGCTTTTATTTAGAGTAAGTAACTTTTATCTATTTAATAATTATACTTTTCTTAGAAAAGATAGATTTAGTTAAAATCCTCTTTAGAATAATATACTTATTACTAGGTTTGATGTGTAAATATTAAGTGATTTTAAACTAATATTTAAAATTATCAATTTCTAATACAAATTCTTAATTTCTAATCTAGGAGGATTTCTTTATTATACTAATTATAGTTTTTAAGTATTTCTTAGGAGGTTTAACTACTTCTTTAGTATTTTCTTTACTATCGTCTTCTTTGTTTATAATAATTTTAGGTCCCTTATCCTTATTACTAATTGTTTTAAGTACTAGATTTTCTACTTTAGAGTTACTAGTTAAACTATCTTTATTATTATTAGATAAAAGCTTTAGAATAGAAACCTTCTTTAGATGATTCTAAAAACATTTTAAACTAGTAGTAATACTAGGATTCTTTATTAGAATAGTTTTTTTTATTTACAATACTACTAAACTTAGGTACCTTGATAAATTTAGAAAGTAGAAACCATAATAAATATTCCTATAAATCAAGGAACTCCGCGAAATAGAACTAAGTAAATAACTTAAATTATAATAATTAACCTTTATACTAAAACTAGAAGTTTAAATTACTCATAGAAATATTTTCCCTAATAGAATTAAGTTAAAATTAAATCTTAGATATAGAATACTTTGAAATACATTTCCTAAAACTAAATAATATTTTAATAGAGAAAGATGATAAAGAGAAAGAATAGGAGTTAAATTAATTAACAATAAAAGAAGTTAAATAAAAACTACTAAAGAAAATAAGTTTTTTAAAAAGAATATAGAAAAGTATTTCAAGTTTAAGATTTATTATTTTCGTTAATTAAATAAGGATAAAAAATAACTAAAATGAATATAAATATTAATATTCAGTTATTTTTAAGTTTAGGGTTAAGAAGTAATTATTCTAGCTCAGAGGTATAATAGGCAAGAACTAGTACTAGATTACTAACTAAGATAGATATAAAATATTCTAGAAAGTTAGTAGTAAAATTATATTTATTAATATTAGTATTAATACTTCATTTCTCGACTTTAATAAGAGGATCCTTAAATTTAACAATATCTTCCTTAATAAACTTAAAAAGCTTATTTTATAGTAAGAATATTAATAATAACTAATATATATTATTATATTTAAAACTAATATATAAGATCTATATTAATTATATATATTCTTTATAGAATAGGAAAGTAATTATTAAAAACCTTAATATAGAGGAGAAGAAAAAAAACTAGTAGGTAAAAAATCAATAAACAATTTATTTATAATATATAAAAAGATTGGATTACTAGCAACTTTAGAAAGAACTAACTAATTACTTGTACTAATACTTAATAAAAATAGTTAAATATATAATAGATTATAATAATTTTATTAATTCCTTTTATTTTAATATTCAAAGACTTATTTTAGGAAATTATTTACCTTTTTTTATTTATTTAGCATATTACTTAGATTATATAAGGGTATTTCTAGTAGCTCTACTACTAGGGGGGTATATAAGAATATATATAGTACTAAGGCTACTATGCGACTCTACTAGGTACTATATAACTATAGTAGTTTATATGAAGTATAACTGTTTTATTTATACGCGTTCGAATACTTTATTCTAGTTAGAAAACATACTTTTCAATAACCTACTTTTAGACTATATACTATTTTATTTATTCATTATATATAACTATATAAAGCTTTAGATCTATAGTATAATAGTTACTTATTAATTATTATAGTACTAAGTTATAATTAATAATAAGTATTACTAGTAAAGTATAGAAAGTATATAGCTATATATACTATATATCTAGAGAAGAATATAGCTATATATATTATATATAGATAGAAGTATATATACTATATGTAGTAGCGTATACTATATAGTATAGTATTACTAATAGTAGTAACCTTTTCTTTTTACTTTATACTCTATATTTATTTATTTATATATAAAAACTAAGACTAAAAATACTATAAACGTATACTAAGAATACTATTAAAAATAACGTTAAAAATATAAAATAGTATTAAAAGTAATCCTTTTACTTCTTACTTAATAATACCTGAATATTCTTTTATCTATTCTATTCAAATAATCTATCTTTCTATTCGAATAGTTATAAAAATGAAATTAATAAATCTTTTAAAAGTATAGTCTAGGGTATCTTTTATAAAGGTATTAGTAATATTATTATCTCTATTAATCTACTATACTTTATAGAGTAAATCTTAAGTATGATAAGGGTGTTAAGGGGAAGTCTTAAGAAGAAGTCTTTGGAGGGTAAGGGATATACAATGCTATATATCCCGCGTACTATAGAAGTCTCTTAAAAAGGGGGAAGTTTCTTGAGAAAGGGGGAGGTTTCTTAAGAAAGTAAAAAGTGTAGAATACTATAGATCCCGCGTATTATAGAGGTCTAGTAATATTCTAAAAAGGTTATCATATTTATTTAATACCCCCTATTTAGTAAGACTAAAAAGTATTATTTAAGTGTATTTTGTTAATGTTATCTTATAAGGTTTTCTTAAGAGAAATTTCTCGAGAGAAGTATAAATACTCTTTATTTAGTATCAAAATGTATTATTTAAGTTTACTTTTTTAATATTATTATATAGGACTTTTTAAGAAGTTATATAGGTAAACTTCTTAAGGGAAAGAGTAGAGATATTATTAATCCTATATATCTTTAAAAGAGTTATTATATTCACTACACATTCTCTATTTAGTACTAAAAAGTCTTATTTAAGTTTATCTTTTTAGTATATTATAAAGTAAAGTTAATATATAATTTAGAAACCTTTAATAGCGGATTTGAGTAAAAGTGGGTATTTCTAAAATATTTAAGTTAATACTTATAATTTTTCACTTTATGTAAACCTTAAATATAAAATTTATAATCCCTTTTTGTAGCATAAAACTTTACTAATCTTTAGTAATAATAATAATAGAAAAGCTAATTACTAGTTAGTATTAATTTATTCAATAAAGATATCCCGCTTGACGTAGTAGTTTTTAACGTCTGGCTGGCTTTTACCGTTTTATAGCAAGAGTAGTAGGTTCGAATCCTACGGCGGGTAAGCGCAACCGGGGCTACATGTTTTCCGGTTATGTAAACTATATAGTAACCGTTACTAGCTATTAGTGCCTACTAATAGCTATAAATAGCTAGTAACTATAAATGGCTAGTAATAGGTACTACTAGCTAGCTAGTATTAGTATTACGTAACTACGATCCTTAAAAAGTAATTGTGACTAATAGATATAAACCTATATATACCTTCTATTTATTAGCTATTATATTAACTAACTATATTTATTACTTAAGATCTCCTCTATTTAAATAGTTCCTTAATATTAGTAATATCTATAAAGTTTATAAGGTAAAAGCTGACTACTAGGTATAGCTTCCTTTATAGGGACCCCGAGAGGTATATAACTTTAAATAGATCAGAGACCTTCAATACAACCATATACTAATTCAATAAAGATAACTATATATTATGTATATTCTTATTATATAAATATAAGAAAAGAAAAGCTAACAACTCACTTTTTACTATAACTATTAGTAGATATATTACCCCCTAAAATACAACTTTAACCCTCCTACCCCTCTTACTAACTATTATAACTAACTCCTAATTAATCTAGAACTAAACCCCTTATAGCTATAGCTAATATACCCGCCCCGCATTAACCTTTTCAACAACAAATAACCAATAACTCCTTCTATAATAACCTCATACCCTTATACCCTTACACCCTTATACCCTTATACCCTTATACCCCTATACTTTCATAACTATACACAATTCAAATATCTCAAAATATCTAATTATTACTAACGATAAGTATTCTATTTAAATACTTATTATAACCTTAAAATCCATAAACTTAATATCTTCTAGACTAAACTTTATATACTTCTAAAACGAGATTTTATATTACTAATATAAACATTCTCCACTACTAATACAAACTAATTTATAATTTCTATATAAATATAATTAAACTCAGCCTATTCTTATTAATAAATAATCTTAATTCATCAATTATAACTAACTTGTAAATAATACTTATTCAAATATAAATACTCCTAATATAACTAGATAGCTTTTAAAACCTCTATAATTATATTATTATAATATTCTAAAATATCTAATAACTAGTATTATAGTAGTATATTAATATTAGGGT
>RYZW01001523.1:3128-19996 GCA_004367215.1 Colletotrichum trifolii | reverse complement strand
TAATATTTCTTCTTAATTAGTAGAGAACTATATTTAATCTAGTATTACTTATATAGGGGATAAATCTAAGTTCTAAATATATAAAACACTAAACCTAGGCTATAATTTAACTATAAAAAGTATAAATATTTCTTATTTAGAACTAAAAAGTAAAAGAGAAATTCTTATAAAAAGTATAAAAAGTCTAGTTAGAAGTAATATTAGGAACTTACTAGTAACTTACTAGTACCTAACTTCTCAGGTATAGTTATCAAGACTTAAGTAGAGCTAGAGTTAACTAGCTAGGTGTAACCTATAATATCAAGTACCTTATCTT
The DNA here is from genome assembly GCA_004367215.1 of Colletotrichum trifolii. Lineage (NCBI taxonomy): Eukaryota > Fungi > Ascomycota > Sordariomycetes > Glomerellales > Glomerellaceae > Colletotrichum > Colletotrichum trifolii. The sequence goes on along the minus strand of RYZW01001523.1, from coordinate 19,680 downwards.
TCTATTTAAATAGTTATATAGTTTAAATTAATAAATTTCTCGAGGGCGTAGTTTAGTATATCCTTTATGAAAATATTTGCGATATTATTATCTCTATTAATCTACTATACTTTGTAGAACTCGTAATATTTATATAACTACTTTAATACTATAATATGAATTATCAAATACTTCTTTTTAGTAGTACTAAGCTTGATAAGGTATTTATAAAGTAAGTATAAATTAGTATATATATAATAATTAGGATCTAGGGGAAGTTTTAGTATTAAAGAACCTTTCTAAGTAATATAATTATAATATAAGGAAAACCTATACTAGTTACTATAATATAAGTCTCTAGAATAAGTCTATTTAAAGTAACTCTTTTATTTTTAGTAAAAAAGTAGTGTATAAAATTACTATAAAGATTAAACTAGTTATTATTAATTACTATTTCTTAGCTTAGGATTATTATAAATCCTAGTTAAGATAAGAAGTTAGTATTATTAGTAGAGAAGCTATTAATAATAGTATAGAAATATATTTTCAAGAAGTTAAGTAGTATAAAGTTAAAGTTATAGTTAAGCTATTTAATTTACTATTTAAAGTATTTATTAAGAGTAGTAGTATTGTTAGTAGAAAGTTGTTATTCTTATATAGTATATAAAAGGTTAAATAATACTTTAGGCTAATATATTAAGGTAAGGTATACTCTATATATGTGTTATTTCATATATACTTTCTTAAGTATTTTAGGTGTAGTATATATAATAAGGAATACTAGCTTTTACCCTTAATGCTTTTAGTATAAGTACAAAGTATTACTATTAAAGCCTAAGATATTTCTATTAAATATAAGAAGGGTTATTTCTATAAGAGTAGTTTTGGGTTTTATTTCAAATAAAGCTTTTTATAACTCCTTATCTTTATAATACAAGAAAGTAGTATTAGAGAAATTAAAAGTATTATTTATTTATATATTTATAAAGCTAAACTTATTATTAGTATAGTATAAGATAAGGAAGTATAAGTTATATATTCATATTTCTATTTATAACTATTCTTCATAATACTTAGAATAAGTTATTTACTAGTAAGTATTAGTTTTAGCGAAGTTATATAATAGCTTAATAAGACTTATTATAGATCCTGGAAAGTATTACCCTTTAGGGTAAGATAGTAAATTAGCTATAATATATTTTATAAGCTCTATTTTAACTTAAGTTTAAGCTTGAGTAATATCTCGAAACTATATTATTATATTTTTAGATTAGAAGAAAACTAGAATTATAACTAAAGTTAACTATTAGTTACTCTATTAGATTATTAGTTATTATAATAACTTTCGAACTTACCATTATTATTAAAGCTCTAGATTATAAAGTTTAATTTCTTATATATTGTATTTGTATTTTTATCTTTAGTCTCGTTGATAATATATAATTTCAAATACTTATACTCTTTATGGAAAATAGGTTTAAACTAGATAATCTCGATAATAGTATTAGTAGTAATACTTTTAATTTCTTTTTTAATTAATTCTTTCAATAATAAACTTAGTATTATAATAATATTCTTTTTATAGAAGGTAAAAGAAAATACTTTATCTAACTATTTTTTAGCTATAAAGTATATTATAAAATAAAGTTTAGAATTGAATATTTAAGTTAGAATAATAGCGATTATAATTACTAGAGATATAATTATCTAAAGTATTATAATAAGGATATTACTAATTACCTAGAGAAATAAAAGATTATTATTACTCATAGTACTAGAATTATTATTATATATAACAATAGTATTTTATAGTATTTAGTAAGTATTCTAAGGTTTTATAGGGATAGTAATAGATAAAACTAAAGTATTATTATAAGAATATATATCTCTTTAAAATATTAGATTTCTGGTAGTAGTATTAGGGATATATATAAAGTAACTATTTATACCTAGTAATCTTACTATTAATAGTATAATTAGGAGTATTTAGTTATTTTTAAAACATAGTTTTATAGTTATTTTTTAAGATTCTCGAGGATTTTAAAGGAATTCGAGAATATATACCTTATTATTAGTAGTAATAAAGTAAAATAAGCTTTACTAACTTTAATTCTCTTATTATATATATATAAGAAATTGAAATAAAAAAGCTATTATACATAAAATATTCAGGCTATTATATATTATTAAAGTTATATTAATACTATATTTAGTAAGAAAAGCTAATAGCTTGCTCTCTACTATAACTATTAGTAGATATATTACCCCCTGAAATATAACTTTAGTTTTCCTACCCCCCCCTACTAACTACTATAGCTAGCCCCTAGCTAATCTAGGGCTAAACTTTTTATAGCTATAGTAGCTAGTATATCTACCCCGTATTAACCTTTTCGCAGATAATAAATAACTAATAACTCCTTCCACTACAACCTTATACCCTTATACCCTTACACTTTCACACCCTTATACCCTCACACTTTCACACCTTTATGCTTTCACAACTACGTATAATTTAAATATCTCGAGATATTTAATTACTACTAACTATAAATACTCTATTCAAATATTCATTATAACCTCGATATCCGCAACCTTAATATTCCTACTAAGCCTTACCTACCCCTAAGACGAGATTTTATATTACTAATATAAAGGTTCTCTACTATTAATATAAGCTAACTTATAATCTCTATATAAGTATAGTAAGACTCGGCTTATTTTTATTAGTAAATAATTTTGATATTAATCAAATATAGCTAATATATAAATAATACTTATATAGATATAGATATTTCTAGTATAGTTAAATAGCTTTTAAAACTTTTATAATTATAGTATTATAATATTCTAAAATATTTAGTAATTAGTATTATAGTAAGGTATTAATATTAAACTATTATTTAATTAATATTTAGTTTCTCATATTATTAGTTTAGTATAGTAATTTATAGGATAGCTAGATGACTTTCCTTTAAATATCTATAAGTTATTTATGATTAAAGTATTTAGAATCATTTTATTAAAGCTTAGTCTGATATATTAATAGTTTTAATCAAAATAGTTATAGCTAGATATTTCTATATCTATCTAATAGTTATTATTTTATAGGTAGCTATATAGATTTTAAGAAGGTTTTAGTATTATTATAAGGGTATAATTATAGAAGAGTAATAGATTATAGAATACTTAGTTCTTATATCTCGAAGTAAATACTCTATTTTATTCTATTTTTAAGAAGTTTAAAAAGGTTCTTAACCCTATAACCTAAGTAGTTACTTTTAGTTTTATATATTAAGCTTTAGTTTTAANAAGAAGTTCAAAAAGGTTCTTAACCCTATAACCTTAGTAGTTACTTTTAGCTATATATATTAAGCCTTAGCTAGTCTTGATAAAGCTCTCCCTATATAAACTATTACTACGAAGTCTTCTACTGCTATAGGGTTGAATATTAGAACTAGGGGTATAATTGTCTATAACAATAGGTAATTTTATTACTATTTTAACTAGTTATAAGCCAGCATTAGTATAAATACTATTATTAAGTAAAATTTATAGATGAATTTATATATAGGGTAAAGAGCTTAGATACTATTCTAAGTATAAAGCAAAAGTAACTAAATACTATATTTAGTATAGATATCGTAAACCTCTTCTATTACTTTCTATATAATATAAATATAAGTAATAATATCTAGGGAAAAAATAGAGTTATCTATAAAGTATAGGTATATACTAAAGACGAGTAGTATAGATATAAGGCTATCTAGGCTAGTAGTATTATTAATTACTTTTTATACTACTTAAAAGGATACCTCTTAAGTTATTATAGAGATTTTTCTGCAATAAATCTTATATATTTAATAGAGGAGGGTATAGTATTATTTCACTTTACTAGTGTTATTATATATTTTGATTAGTATTAATAAGATTATTAATCCTATAGCTTTTACTTCTAATCTGAATTCTTTAGATTAAAAGATTATTCTAATATTAGTAGTAATAAATTCTAGAAAGCTTTAGTAAGAGTTAATTTAGTATACTTTAAAGGTTTTCTATATTACCTTTACTAAGATATTTAGTAGAAAACAAGTAGTATAATATACTATAGTAGTATCTATAATATAAAGTATAGGGTAACCATTAATATAAATAATATTAATAATAACTTTAAAGTTAAATTTAATATTCTTCTATATAATAAAGTAAAAGTAGGAAAAGGTAGTATTATATATCTAGTACTAGTAGTAGTATTACTTAAAAGTTTCGAAGGCGTAGTATTTAACTAGATATGCTGTTTTAGTAAAGATATTATAGAAGTATACTATAGCTAAGTATCTAACTTAATAGTAGAGTTTCTATATCCCTAATTCTATAAAGTATATAAAAATAAGTATTTTCTTTTTATCGAGGAGTACTTATGAATACCCTTATTTTTAAATAATAAGTATAATCCTTTATTTTTAGTACAACTAGTTATATATATTATCAAATATTATACTAAAACAATCTATATCTGTAAGGTAGAATAAGAAAGAAGTATTATATAGTATTATATAAAATATAGTACTACTAAATAGTATAAAAACGTTAACTATTCTAAATATTATAATTAGGGTAGTACTACTAAAGTAGATTATAGCTAGTTTATTTTATAGAAGTATAAAGATTATAGAAAAGTTAACTATCTACTTAAAAGCTATAAACTTAGAATACTTAATAGTTAAGAAACTAGTAATACTTAAGTTAGGTAAAATCTTTTGAAAAATAGTAGTTAAGTAATAGTTCTTAAATATAAGTATATATATAACAGTTATAACTATATTCTTAGTAATATTATTATTAAAGATATTTGTTTTAATAAAGATAGATAATACTACCTGATTTTAGAAGATATTAGTAATTCTATTTCTATTCAGGGTAATAGAATACTTATTAAAACATAATATCGAGAATATCCTAGGGGTAATAGACGTTTTAGGGGTAGTAGGAGTATAATCCTCGAAGTTATACTATATCTAGTACTAAGTAATAAGTTCCTTATACGTATTATTTCTTATACATATTTGAATGTTATTATTAAGGCTATTAATATTTTTATATTTAGCGAGAAAAGTCTAGTATACTACTATAACATATATCTTTAGATTACTAGCTAACTTATATTAATTATATAAAATATACTATTCCTTGAGGGTATACTTTATAGACTAATAATTTATTTTATTATATATATATTACTTCTTATTATTATAAGTATATATAAAAGTTTAGGGAAAGTAATACTTGCCTTAAAGTAATTAGAAGTAGTTATAAGTATAGTTATAACTTTAAATATTATTATAAAGTATATTATATATATAGTTGGTTTAAAATTATTCCTTAAGTATATTACTATTATCTCTATTACTTTAGAAGTATTATAACTTTTAGAATATTATAGTATTACCTATAGCTAAGTATAACTAGTTATAGAAATTCTAGGAAGTTAGTATAAAGCTAAAGAGTACTAACTAGTATTCTAGTATATTATAATATATACTTATAAGTTAGTTATAGAAAGCTTTATTAGTATACTAGTTAGCCCTAAATACTTTATAAAGGTTAGTAAGTTTTATAATAAGTATCTCAAATACTTCCTTTTTATTCTAATTAAGGTTCTTAGCTATTATATTTCTAAAAGTAATACTTTATTAATTAGAAAAGTAAATCTAATAAATCCTATTATTTTTAAAGTATTCCTGAGTATATATAACTATCTAATCGAACTATCAGTTTTAGCTAAAATATATAAGGTATTTAAAGTAGAAATTAAGGACTTAATCTTTTAGTATAATTAAGAAGACTCATATTTATATATAGTATAAAATATTAAGTTTGAAATAATAGTTACAGAAAATATAGATTTTAGTTTTAAGAATATTATAGAAGACTTTACTAGACTTTTTATTTTTATTATATAATTCTGTGAAATCTCTACTATACTTAGTAGATAGGTTTTTAAAAAGGGGAGTAAAGGAGGGGTATAAGGGATATTTAGGTTATTAAGGTTATTATATATTATTATTATCTCGGTATACCTCTTATTAGTAAGAAAGCTTTATACTATATAGTTTAAAGATTAGTAGTCTTACTAGTAGTAGTAGAAGTTATATACTATATATAAATAGTAGTATAAGCTAGGTATTTCGTATAAGGGTTTTAGATATTAACTAGGTTTTAGCTATAAGTATTGCTATTTTAACTTTAGTTTTAGTAGTATGGAGAGGTATCTCGAGGTTATTTTCTACTTGAAAGAGATTATTAAACTACTTAGAATAGTCTTTAAAGTTAACCTCAAATCTTAAGATAAGTCTTTTATTTTATTAAGTTTTTTAAAGATCTAATAAACAAAAAACTTATATTTAGCAAGTTAGTATAATATAGTATAAGTCTTCTCTCCTTTTATATTATTTCTAACTCTATAATTAATAAAGTATTCTTAAAAGTAGTAGTAGATGATATATTTATTGATAAGTTACTATGTTAATATAGGTTGTTTATCAAAATCTATTTTAAAATAATTAAAAAGCCTATAGTTATAGATCTTTAGGAAATTATATTCATAGATATAAAATACTATAATAGTAGTAGTATCTTTGGTATTTATATCTATAAGTTTACTATAGTTAAGAGTAAAGAGCTTTCAAAAAAGATCTATATTAATATATAGTTTAAGTCTTTCTAGGATTAAGTAATTACTGCTTCGGATTACCTGATCTAGTATTATACTGGGGTTTGATTTAGTATTTAATTTAGGGCGTAGTTTAGATATATTAATAAGGGGTATAGGGTTTTTAAAAAGGGGATAAGTTTCGAGAAAGCATAAAGGTTTTGAGATACTATATAGGTTTCTTAAGTAGAAGAGGTATAAGATATTATAAGTCTTATATATTATAAAAGTCTAGTAATATTTTAAAAAGTTATTATAATTGCTAAATGTTGTCTAGTATATACCAAAAAGTATTATTTAATAAGTTTATTGTTTTAGTATTTTATAAAGTAAAATTAGTATATTAATTTAGAGGTATTTTACTAGGGAGAAAAGTGAAGGTCATATCTATAAAATATTTAAATTAATACTTATAATCTTTCGCCTTATATAGGTTTTAGGTAAAGGGTTCATAATTACTTCTTTTCGCGTGAAAACTTTACTAATCTATAGTATAGTAGTAATAGATAAGTTAATTACTAATTAGTATTAGTTTATTTATAAAGGATGATTATATACTATACGTAATCTTATTATATAGGTATAAAAGGTTTCTGGTATTTATTATTATTATTACTATATTATATACCTATATATAGCTATGTAAAGCTCTAGATCTATAATATAGTAGTTACTTATTAACTACTAAATTATAAGGCTATAGCTAGTAATAGGTATTACTAGTAAAGTATAGAGGTATATAGCTATATATATTTCAGGTATATAGCTATATATACTATATATATGTAGAGGCGTATATACTATACGTGGTAGTATATACTATATAGTATAGCGTTACCGATAAAATACTTCATTATAACAGAAATTACTAAAAATATAGCTTTAGAAGTAGTAAAATACTATCTATGAAGTTTAAGTAGTTTATTATACCTTTCTTATTATTAGAGTATTTTAAGTTTATAATCTTATGATTCTACTAGTTTATTTATTAATCAAGCTTTATATATAGAATTATGGTTCTATAATTTGTAGAAATTCAGATTTCATATTTCTAGATAAGGCTTTCTTATTTATTATAGAAGTTATACAATATTTTACTGAGGTTTTATAATATAGTAAGATGAACTATACTATTTTGAATATTGTAGTAGAAGCTTTTATTATTACTTCGAATATTTGAAGTAATAAGAGATGTTTTTAGGATTTAGATAAACCCCTATAGCATCTAAAGTATAAGCTAAGCTATTTACTAGTATATTATTAATATATATATTTTTAGTTACTTCATAAAAACTAAGTACTAGATACTTTAACTAAAGAGAAAATTAAATAGTTATTTATTTTAGATCTAGATTTCCTAAGAAAAGTTTAGAGCTTTTTTTGGTTACTTTTGCTTTGTACCTGGAATGGTATCTAAGCTCTTTACCCTATATATAGATTTAACTATAGATTTTACCCGATAATAGTATTCGTACTAATATTAGCTTACAACTAGTTAAAATAGTAATGAAATTACTTATTATTATAGATAATTATACCCCTAATTCTAATATTTAACTTTATAATAGTAAAAAGCCTTATAGTAATAGTTGGGGAGAGTTTTATTAAGACTAGGGTTTAGTATATATAACTAAAAGTAACTACTAAGGTTATAAAGTTAAGAACTTATTTAAACCTTTTGAGAATAGAATAAAATAAAGCATTTATTTCGAGATATCAGAACTAGGTATTCCGTAATTTATTACTCTTCTATAATCTTTATAATAGAACTAAAATCTCCTCGAAATCTATATAGCTATTTATTGAAAGATAACTATAAGATAAGTATAGCCATATCTAGCTATAACTATTATAACTAAGATTATTAGTATATCAAATTAAGTTTTAATAAAGTTATTCTAAATACTATAATTAAAAAGTAATTTAAAGATATTTGAAAGGGAATTATTTAGCTATCCTATAAACTGCTATACTAAACTAATAATATGAGTAACTAAGTATTAATTACATAATATCTTAACATTAATACCCTATTATTTAGTTAATTTTACTTTATACTTAGAATAGTATTTAAGCTCTTTACCCTATATATAGATTTTACTATATATTTTACCCGATAATAGGATTCATACTAATACTAGCTTATGACTAGTTAAAATAGTAATGAAATTACTTATTATTATAGATAATTATACCCCTAGTTCGAATATTTAACTTTATAGTAGTAGAAGACCTCGTAGTAACAGTTAGGGTGAGTTTTATTAAAACTAGCTAAGGTCTAATATATAGCTAAAAATAACTATTAAAGGTATAAGGTTATAGGGTTAAGAACTTTTTGAAACTTCTTAAAGATAGAATAAAATAGAATACCTTTTTCGAGATATAAGAACTAGGTATTCTATAATTTATTACTTTTCTATAATTTCTATAATAGAACTAAAATTTCCTCGAAATCTATATAGCTACTTATAAAAAGATAACTATAAGATAGGTATAGAAATATCTAGCTATAACTATTATAATTAAAGCTATTAGTATATTAGACTAGGTTTTAATGAAATTATTCCGAATACTATAATTTAATCTATTACTCTTCTATAACTTTTATAATAGAATTGAAATCTCCTCGAAATCTATATAGCTACTTATAAAAAGATAACTATAAGATAGGTATAGAAATATCTAGCTATAACTATTATAATTAAGGTTATTAGTATATTAAATTAGGTCTTAAGAAAATTATTCTAAATACTATAATTAAAAAGTAATTTATAGATATTTAAAAGAAAATTATCTAATTATTTTATAAATTACTATACTAAGCTAATAATATTAGTAACTAAGTATTAATTAGATAATGTCTTAATATTAATACTTTATTATAATATTAATTACTAGATATTTTAGAGTATTATAATACTATAATTATAAGGGTTTTAAAAGTTATCTAGTTATATTAGAGGTATTTGTATTTATATAAGTATTATTTATATACTAATTATACTTGATTAATATACTAAAGTTATTTACTAATAAGAGTAAGCTAAGTNAGTTAAGTCTTATTATACTTATATAGAGATTATAAGTTAGTTTATATTAGTAGTAGAGAACTTTTATATTAGTAGTATAAAGTCTCGTTTTAGGGGTAGGTAGGGCTTAGTCTATAATAAGGATATTAAAGTTATGGATATTCAAGCTATAATAAATATTCCAATAGAGTATTTATAATTAGTAGTAATTAAATATCTTAAGATATTTAAATTATGTATAGCTGTAAAAGTATAAAGGTATAAGGGTATAAGAGTATAAGAGTATAAAGGTATAAGGGTATAAAGGTATGAGGTTATTATAAAAAGAGTTATTAGTTATTTATTATTAAAAAAGTTAATACGGGGTAGGTATACTAGCTACTATAGCTACGAGGGGTTTAGCTTTAGATTAACTAAAGGCTAGCTATAGTAGTTAGTAGGGGGGTGGTGGGTATACTAACTATAGCTATAAAAGGTTTAGCTTTAGATTAACTAGGGGCTAGTTATAGTAGTTAGTAGGGGGGGGTAAGAGGGCTAAAGTTATACTTTAGGGGGTAATATATCTACTAATAGTTATAGTAGAGAGCGAGCTATCAGCTTTTCCTTTACTAATAACTATAATATAAAGCTATAACTAGTAATAAATATTACTAGTAAAATATAAAAATATATAGTTATATCTATTTTATATATGCGGAAGTATATAGCTATATATACTATATATATATAGGTATATATAGTATACGCGGTAGTGTATACTTTATAGTATAATACTACTAATATAAAGATTTAAATAATATTTTAAACCTATATCATTATGTTTTTATATTTGAAAAGAATTAGGATTATAGTTAAAATTAACTATTTGCTCTTCTATTGGATTATTAGTAGTTATATTATTATTTTAAATTTATTGTTATTACTCAAACTTTAGATTATAAAAAAATATTTTTTTATATATTTTATTCGTATCCTTATTCTTAATTTTATTAATCATATATAACTTGAAGTACTTATACCTTTTATAGAAAATAGGGTTAAACTAGATAATCATAATAATACTATCAGTAATAATACTTTTAATGTCTTCTTTCATTAACTCCTCAAATAGTAAACTTAGTATTATATTAATACTTCTTTCATAGAGAATAAAAGAGAAAGCCAGATATAACTATTTTAAGCTATAAAATAAACTCTAAAATAAGGTTTATATTAAAATATTTAAACTAGAATACTAATTAGTCTAGGTTTTAGAAGTATAACTATTCCTAGTAATATATTAGAGATATTACTAATTACTTACAAAAGTAGGGGATTATTATTATTAATAGTAGTAAAGTTACTATTATATATAATAATAGTATTCTATAGTATCTAGTAAGTATTCTAAAGCTTTATAGGAATAGGTCTAAATGAAATTAAAGTATTATTATATAAGTATATATTTCTATATAGTATTAGATTTCTAGTAGTAATATTAGGGAAATAATTAGGCTAATATTGTATTAGTTATATCTTTAGTAATATTACTATTAATGTTAATAATATTAGTAAGAATAATTAGTTATCTTTAAAATATATTTTACAGTTAGTATTCGGAATTTTTAAAAGCTTTAAAGAAACTTAAGAATATATATTTTTTCATAAGTAGTAATAAGGCGAAACAAGTTTTACTAACTTTACTTTTCTTACTATATATATATATGAGATTAAAGTAAAAAGGTTACTGTATTTAAGATATTAGAGTTATTATATATTACTAAAGTAATCCTACTAGTATATTTAGTATAAGTATAGTAGATTTCTTCTATTACTTTTTATATAGTATAAGTCTAGGTAATAATATCTAGGGAAAAAGTAGAATCTTCTATAAAGCGCGGATATATACCAAAAATAAATAATATGGATATAAAGCTATTTAGGCTAGTAATATTATTTATTATTTTATGTATTACTCAAAAAGATACTTCTTAAATTACTATAGGGATTTTATTATAATAAGTCTTATATATTTAACAGAAGAAAATATTGCAATATTTTACTTTACTAATACTATTATATACCTTAATTAGTACTATTTCCACTATTAATTCTATAGTTTTTATTTCTAATCTAACTTTTTAAATTAAAATATTACTCTTATATTAATAGTAATAAAATCTAGAAAGTCTTAGTAAGAGTTAACCTAGTATATTTTAAAAACTTCGTATATTACTTTTATTAAGATATTTAGTAAATATTAAGTAATATTAAATACTATAGTAATATTCATATATAAGAATACGTATAGTATCAAAGCTACTATATAACTCTACTAGCTACTACTTAACTCAGGTAACTTATATAAAATATAACTATTCTATTTAAGCGTATCTAAATACTTTACTCTAATTAGAAGAAGATATACTTTTTAATAACTTATTTCTAGATTATATACTATATTATTTATTTATTATAATTATAAGCTTAGTTATATTTCATTATCTCTAAATTACTTATAATTAATAAATATAAAGGAAATCTTTTTTAATCTATCTTATTAATTCTTTAACTTACTATTTAAAAATAATATACTTAACTACTAGTAACCTCAATATAATAGTAAGACTATCTAATAACTCTAACTTTAATTATTAATATATTATACTTTACTTCTATATAACTAGCTAAGATATATAGTAATATATTAATCTAAATACTAAACCTATCCTCAATATCTCAAAAATACTTATCCTATTCAAATTAAAGAAATAACTTAAATAAAAGAATACTATTTTAGAGAAAACTAAATATACTATCCCCTATATACTTATTATTCTAAAAGGTTTTTAACTACTATTTAGTATATCTTAAACTTTCAATAGTTTAAGAATCTAACTATAAAAAAACTAAGAAATATTATAATATAATTTAGATATAAATTAATACTACTATTAATAATAACCTTCTAATACTTACTTAAATAGAACTTCTTAATAATAATAATATATCCTTTCAAGCTCTCCTAAAAATTATAAAATAATAATATACTTAGAGTAATTTAGTTATATAATAATAAATTAAGGTTAAGTGTAAAAGGTCCTTGAGAAAACTAATTTAAATATCCCTAGTATAGTATAATATAATAAACAATATACTATTTACCTCTAAATAATTATATATAATATTCTAGAAATCTAGGGGACCCTTATAATTAAAAATAGCTTTAAATACTTACTTAACATATTTTAACTAGTTAAGGTATAACTTAATATTAAGATATTATCTAGAGAAAAACTCTAAGCCTCAAAATTAAAACTTTAACTAAATATANTATATATAGAGAGATCTTTATTACTTTATCTTATACTAAAGAGAGTTTATTAAAAAGCTATAGTAAAATACCAGCTATTTTAGCTACTCTTACGGGAAAATCAGATATAACTCAGGTTAAACTGAAATACCTGTGCGATTATAAGAGTTATTTATACCCTCTAGAAGACTATAGGCGTATTAAATATACTATTACTAGTTTATATACTAGATTCCTTAATATTCAGATATCTATTACTACTCAAAATAGTATTATAGATAGGGTAAATAACTCTAAACTCTATATTCTATAATAGAAGTTAGCTAAAAAGGGTTAGTTAAATACTAAGGGGTATACTAGTAAAGCTAAGGAATTTCTTTTAGATGCTACGAAAGCTAAATTAGCTCTTTTAACTAGTAAGTCTAGTAGTAACTACCTTTCTAATTTAATATATATTAGTATTAATCCTACTTTCCTTAAAAAGTTATCTAAAATTCCCCTAGGAGTTTTCTTAACTACTCAAAGACCTTATATACTTTCGAGGAATACTATCTTTAATAGCTATAAAGCTATCTATATTACTAATTTAATAGACTTTTTTAAAAAAAGATCTTTTAAGCTTAATAAAAGAATAGATTTNGAAAAGATCTTATAAATTTAATAAAAAAATAGATTTAATTTAATATAGTTCAGCTAGTTTTCCTATAGTTAGATAAAGTAAGAGAGTTATTAAGAATATTTTTAATAGTCTAAAAGGGAAAAATATACTTAATTTAATATTAGAAATATTATTTATATTAAAAATTTCTATATTAATATTATCTTAGAAATTCTACTTTTTAATAAAACTCAAATCTAATATATAAAACTAGACTATATTCTTAAGTTTAGCCTAATTAAATATTCTATTATTATAAAATAGTTATTTAGAAAGTATAACTTTATTTTCCTTAAATATAAACTTATTTTAAATTATTTTATAATCTATATAAGTATTTCTAGTATTATCTTAGAATTACTAAGTATTCTATTTTCTTAACTATATTCTAAAATAGTTTTCCTAGAATTAAAGTCTAATAATACTTATATATAGTATTTTTAAATAGGATACCTAAGATAGATTATTCTTAAGTATTTAGTCTTTAATACTTAAGGGTTAAAGATTATAGGACTAAGGTAATTAGACTATTCTTATTATATAATAGCTTATTCTTAATAAGTTATTTCTAGATAAACTTTAGAGTTATATTTAGTTTACTTATTTTATTATATTATTTGGGATTTATTTGATTTCCCTATGGTATATATAAATAACTCTTAAGTTTTTATTATTCAAAATAAGTTTTTGGAATTTTCTCTTTTTATTAATATTACTTAATAAAACTTATAATTTAGTTTTTTAAATATTATTAATATTTAAAAGATAAGTAAAGAGATAGAAAAGCTTTTTAATTTATAAGATGTAATAAAATATTAAATGAATAGTAATAGTAATCAATAGAGAAACTAGTTATTAGAAATAAATAATAGAATAAAGGATTAATTTTAAGTTATTTTTTCGTATACTAAATAACTAGTTAGAATAAGTAAGTATACTAGAAAAGAATGAATTACTTAAGATATAAAAATACGAGAAATTATAAAACTACTATTTAAACTATAAGTAGAGTTTAAGTAGTAGTTATACTATATAATATATTTTTAAATATTTAAAATAACTAGAGATCTCTATATAAAATTAAAGAAACCTAGTATAAGTAATATTTTTACTAATAGGTACTAGAGTATATTCTAAGTTTTTATTAAGATTTATAATTTTACTAGGGATAGATTTATACTTATAGTTATTAAGTATATTTATTTAAGAAATACTATAAATAAGGTATTTTAAAAAGGTTATTTAAGGTTAAACTAAGGAGATATATTAGATACCTAATAAGTTATATTCTAAATATTTATAATTTATATAAGATCTAGATCTTTACTTTTTAGAAAGTTATTATTACTTAAAATATTAAATTTAATAAGATAAGATTTTATTTGAAATAAGATTCAAATAAAATACTTATAAAGGAAGTTATTAAATTACTAGTTAAGTTAATTATTAAAAAAAAAGAAGATTTTATTCTTAAGATATTTAGAGATTTTAAAATAATAAGAATACTTAATAAGGGGATTTCTCTTCTATTAGTTATCCTATTAGTACTAGAAGTAGCTTAAGATATCAAATTAAGTTTAGAGTTAGTTTCTCAAACTAGTAAAAGAAGTTTAATAATATTTAAATTAATATTTAAATTAATAAAATTAGGGGAGGGGCCGATAGCTCGTTCTCTACTACGACTATTAGTAGACATGTTGCCCCCTGAAATATAACTTTAGCCCTCCTACCCCCCCCACTAACTACTATAGCTAGCCCCTAGTTAATCTAAAGCTAAACCCCTCGTAGCTATAACTAGTATACCTACCCCACGTCAACCTTTTCATAGATAATAAATAACTGATAACTCTTTCCGTAATAACCTTATACCCTTATACCCTTATACCCTTATAGTTATATATAATTTAAATATCTTAAGACATTTAATTACTACTAACTATAAGTACTCTATTCGAATATTCATCATAACCTCAATATCTATAACCTTAATATCCCTACTAAACCTTACCTACCCCCGAGATAAGACTTTATACTACTAACACGAAAGTTCTCTACTACTTCCTACCCCTAAAACGAAACTATATACTACTAATATAAAGGTTCTCTACTACTAATATAAACTAACTTATAATATTTATAAAAGTCTAATAGGGCTCAGCTTACTCTTATTAATAAATAATCTTCACATATTAAATATAGCTAAAACATAAATAATATTTATATAAATATAGATACTTCTAATATAGCTAGATAGTTTTTAAAGCTCCTATAATTATAGTATTTAAATACTCTAAAATATCTAATAATTAGTATTATAGTAAAGTACTAATATTAAAATGCTATCTAATTAATACCTAGTTTCTAATATTATTAGCTTAGTATAGTAACTTATAGGATAGCTAGATAAATTTCTTTTAAATATCTATAAATTACCTATTAATTATAGTATTTAGAATAATATTATTAAAGCCTAGTTTAATATACTAATAACCTTAGTTAAAATAGTTATAACTAAATATCTCTATTAACTTATAGGATAACTAGACGATTTTCTTTTGAATATCTATAAATTACTTATTAATTATAGTATTTAGAATAATATTATTAAAGCCTAGTCTAATATACTAATAACCTTAATTAAAATAGTTATAGCTAGATATCTCTATACCTATCTCATAATTATCTTTTTATAAGTAACTATATAGATTTCGAAGAAGTTTCAATATTATCATAAAAGTATAATTATAGAAAAGTAATAGATTATAGAATACCTAGCTTTTATATCTCGAAGTAGGTATTCTATTTTATTCTATTTTTAAGAGGTTTAAAAAAGTTCTTAACCCTATAACCTTAGTAGTTATTTTTAGCTTTATATATTAAGCCTT
>RYZW01001517.1:0-18756 GCA_004367215.1 Colletotrichum trifolii | reverse complement strand
TATTACCTTCTCTATTTCATTATCTATCTGAAAGTAGAATAATTATTATACTCTTATTGATTAGTATAATATTATCTAAAAAAATATTAACTTAATTTAAACTATTATTAGTAATAATTAATATAAAGAAGTTATAGAACTACTACTACGTATCCTAGAACTTCTCTATATAAATTCTAATAGTTATAAATTTTAAAGTTTCTAACTAGATATAATTTAACAACTAATCTAGAATTACTATAAACAACCTTAAAACTTTTTTTCTAATAAATGATAGGACCTAGCGACTACTAATATTAATAGCTAGTATTAATAGCTAGTATTAATAGCTAGTATTAATAGCTAGTAACAGGTACTACTAGCTAGCTAGTATTAATATCATATAACTATAATCCTATAATAAGTAACTACAATAGATATAGGCCTACACTTTCCCTACTTTCTATATTCATTAGCTACCATATTAACCAACTGTATTTTACTACCTAAAGTTTTCTCCGTTTAAATAGTTCCTTAACACTTATAGTATCTAGAAAGTATATAAAGTAAAAAGCTAACTACTAGGTATAATTTTCTTTATAAGGTTCCCGAGAAGTATATAACTTTAAATAGATCAGAGACCTTTGATATAACTATAAATAATAAATAATAGATCTATTATAAAATTAATAGAAATCTATAACTAAAATCTATCAAGGATTAATAGGTGTTATAATAAACCGTAATGATATTATTAATTTCTATGTAAATACTAGTAGACATTATATATTTATATTGAATATTTAATATCTCTCCATATACTATCTTAATCTTAGGCCCACGAGAATATTATAAATATTAAATTAATATCAAAATAGTTTAGAATTAAAGAGTTATAAACTATTTAGAAAATTATAATTATTAGTAGCTTA
Source organism: Colletotrichum trifolii (assembly GCA_004367215.1). Taxonomy (NCBI): domain Eukaryota; kingdom Fungi; phylum Ascomycota; class Sordariomycetes; order Glomerellales; family Glomerellaceae; genus Colletotrichum; species Colletotrichum trifolii. The sequence continues at coordinate 17,845 of RYZW01001517.1, read as the reverse complement.
TACTTAAGAACCTAGACTAAGCCTTAATCGAATAAAATACTATGATATTTCATGATATAATAAGCTATTTATATTTATATTGAAGTTTCTACCTACTCAACGTCGCAGTTTAATATCTAGCTGGCTTTTACCGTTTTATAGTAAGAGTAGTAGGTTTAAATCCTATAGTAGGTAAGCGTGACTAGTATTCCTGCTAGTTATATAAACTATATAGTAACTACTATCAACTATTAGCTTTTACTACTAGTTATTAGTAGCTAGTAACTATTAATAGTTAGTAATAGGTATTACCGGCTAGCTAGTATTTAGTATTGTATAACTATAATTCTATGATAAGTAACTATAATAAATATAGGCTTATACTTTCCCTTTATATAATACACTTTCCTTTTAATATATTTACCTTTTAAGATATACTTTCCGTATTTATTAGCTATTATATTAACTAACCGTGTCTTACTATTTAAAGTCTTCTCTATTTAAATAGTTCCTCAGTACTAGTAGTATCTAAAAGATTTATAAGGTAAGAGTTAATTACTAGGTATGGTTTCCTTTATAGAGTTCCCGAGGAATATATGATTTCAAATAGATCAGGAACCTTTAATATAACTAAATATTGAAGTTTCTAAGGGGAATATCTTTACTACTTTATAAATAGTTTCTAGGTCAACTCTATAAAATAATATAACTATAATTACTTAGTTCTATAGTATTGGTAATATAGTATTCTAGAATATAGTATACTTATCTAGTAAGTTACTAGTAATATACTAGTAACATACTAGTAGTTATTACTTACTTATATAGCTTTTTCCTAGCTTTCTTCTATATATATATTATAAATTAAAAATACTAGAGAAAGGTTTTCTTTATTTTCATAGTTAATCTAAAGAGATTAGAAGATTTATGTTATAAGCTTTAGTTCTACTATATTATTTTAGTTTTATTAAAAAGAAATATTAAAATACACCGCGAACTAACTTAAATAATATTTCAAAATAATAAGAAATTCTAATAAAACTTTTATTTACTTCGCTTATTATTTCAAGATAAGTTTAAAATTTATAAAGTATTCTAAAACTTTATAATTAGAAAGAATAGTAAATAGTTTTACTATACTTTATAATTCTACTAATTATGTTTTTAAATATAATATACTTATTAGTAGTTCTATATTATAAATAGTATAATTTTACTACGTTAGAATAAGTCTAGCTAAATAATAAATAATTAGTTATAATATACTATTTTCTTTTTCCTACAAAACTAACTACTTGATATTACTTGTAAATAACCTACTTCTATTATTATATATTATTCTAAATCTTATTAAATTATAACTAGTTCTAAAATAAATATTAACTTAAGTATTTTAAATACTTACTAGTATATAATATCCTAGTAGAGTAGTATTCTTTTCTATATTAGTTATATAAGGGGTTCTATTAAGCTAGAGAAATAGTTAACTAAATTATAATAGAAATTCGCGAAACTAAAGAAACTCTAGATATTATAGATATTCTTAGAAACTTCTAATTCTCATATGGTTTTAATTTTTTGAAACTTATAGCAGATACTTGTCTCCACCTTAATAATAAAACCTATATATTTAGTTTATTTTCCTAAGAATTTATCTTTCTCTATATCTAAGTAGAAACTAGCTTTTTAGAATCATTTAAGAATTTACTTCATTTTATCTTTATAGTTACTTTAAAACTTATAACTATGAATAATGATATTATATAAGTAAATTATAATAGAACTATGAAGAGTACCTCGAAATATCTTATTAATATAGTATTAGAACATTATAAGTATACTTATTAACGTAAAAGAAGGAATAAGTAATTTAAATAAGCTAAATTATATTTAAAAAGCGGTTTTATATTCATTTCTTTCTATAATATAGATCTTATAGAAAGCTATATAGATATTAACTTTTATAAACTATATTACCTTAGATAATAAATACAGTATTCCTTTAATTAATAATAAAAAGTAATAGTTATAAGTACTAATAACATGAAAAATATAATAATTTAGATAGAACTATTATTTCCCCCTAAGTCCTTTGAAAAGAAAATAGGTACTTTAGCTATAAATAAACAAGCCTAGACCTAAATCTTATCTATTAAGTCTATTACTTAGTATTAGATTTCGAGGAAATATTCTTTTAGTATATTATAAATTAGTTTTTATAGTAGGTCTAGCTTTATTCTATTAAGGTTTTCTTCAAGTAAATATAGTAAGTAAAAGACTTCTCATGAAATAAGAAGCTAGAGGTTTTATTTTTATTAAATAAATCTATAAACAAAACATAAATAGTCAGTAAAATAGGTATTAGCTACTCTAATATAATAGGTAATATAGTTACTAGGGCCATATAAATCTATACTAAGTTAGTTATTAATTATTTATATTCCTCTTCTTTTAAGCTGGAAAACATTATAGCTAGTAATTTAATAAAATATATAAATCTATCTATATATATCTATCAATATGATATTAATAGCTTAGATAATTAAGCTATTAACTGTATGTATCTATATCTTATTCTTTATAGAGTCTAAAATAAATTATTAATATTTAATAAAAGATTTTCAAAGATAATCAAGTATACTATTCCTAGGACTATATAGAATAGAATTTTAGATATTTAGTTATTAAAATTAATTTATATTTTGACTATTTGAGTAATATAAATTTCTTAGTTAGTATTTAGAATAGTATTCAATTAGTATAGTTATAGTAATATAATTAATATGAAGTTCTACTTTCCTATAAACCTTTTACTAATTATTTTATAACAATTATAACTATTATTAACTTAAATAGAGATAAAGAACTTATTATTCATTCATACAGAAACTAAGAAAAATAGTTTATCTATCTATTTCTATATCTCTCTAGTCTTGCTTATTATTATAGTATTATGATCAAATACTATACGAATGTATTCTTTAGGGAATTCTTTCTAGGAAACTAGGTTTTTTCCTTATTATCTATAATCCTTCTATTTAATTATAAAACTTAGATATTAATATTAGACATTACTGGTAAGTAGGTAAATTACAACTTAAATCTCATAATAAAATAGTTTTTAATACTATAATATATACAGATACTAACCTATATATATACTTAGATAACTATAAAGTTTACTTATTAGGTTTTATATATACTTATAGTAAGAATTAACTAAAGCTCATGAGTTATAGTAGTTTACTTATTTAACTTTTAATAATAAAGAAAAGTAATAGTATAGTAACATTATACTAGTATTAGAGTAATCTAAATTACTTTTATACTTATTATCTATATATTTATATTCTAATTAATTATTAGTTCCTACTAAGATAAAGACTATAGAGAGCTATAGTTTCGCGATTCTATATTAAAGATCTCAAGGTTTATTATAATTATATAGTAATATTAGATAGTAGTATAGTAGTCTATCTAGCTAATATCGTAACTAATAATAACTATCCGAATTTAATACAAAAGAACTAATTAGAAATAGTTTAGCTAAATATCCCCTACTTAAAAATATTTCCCTATTTATCTTATAGCTAATTTAAGCTTAATAAAAAACCTGATAATCATCTATTTAGGTTTCTAATACAAATAGCGAATCCTTTTAAAAACTAAAGTATCATAATAAAGGTTTTTATAGTACTTAGTAAAGTACTAAGAGAATGAATATATTAATATCTTAATTATACTATAATCTTTATATTATATAAAAGTCACTAACCTATATCAAGATTTTAGGTAATGAGCTAGTCTACAAGAATTACTAGAGGTTTTTAAATTTCTTACTAGAAACCTCATTAATTTCTAACTTATAATATATACAGCTATCTACTATATAGGAAAGCAGAAAATACAATTATTGAAAGAAGTATTAATAGGTAATAGTTTCTTTTTTAGAAAAACACTTATATTACTTATAAAGCTATATTATAATCCTATGAAAACTATATAAAAGCTTCTTAGAAGATTTAGTTCTCATTTTCTACTAAATTAGCCTATAATTAACTTATTAAAACCCCTATTAGGAGTTCTAGAATCATGATATATATTATCATATTTTACTATTTTCTATTTCTTTTATATAATTCACTATTTACTACTAAGTTAAACCTAAATAAGAAATTTATCCATATTAGAAACTAGTTATAAAAGATACTTCAATAATACTTCAATAGTATTAGAATAAACTTAAAAAGTTTATACCTAAAGTAAAAACTCTTTACTAGACTATAAAAGTAGTAGTAAAATAGAACCCTAATAGTAATATCTTATATAAACCTTAAAGCTATCACAGACCTAAGCTTCAAAGCTTATATAAAATATTACTATTAAAGCTCTATACAACTACTACCCCTATAATCGAGTAAAGAGTTTTCACCTTAAGTATAAACTCTTTAAATTTATTATAATATTATTAAAATACTATCAAAGTATTTCTTATAACTAGCTTCTATTATTAATAAACTTCTTGCCTAGGTTTAACTTAGTAGTAAATAGCAGATAATGAAGGAAATAGAAAATAGTAAAAGATAATAAAAAATACTACTATGTAAAGATATGCTCTATAGCTTTTACGGAGAGCTAGGATAGCTAGGATCAGATTACTATATAGATATGGATTATGTAATATAGTAGCTTAAAGTTACTATTAGATAAAAGCTTCTTACAATTACTACTAGTTAGCCTACTAAATTAAAGTCTTATAATTTATAGAGATTTATTTTTTATTATTACTCTTTCCTTTACGAAGCTTTTAACTTCTTCTTTATAATTTTTTAATTTCTACATCCTAGAAAAGTAAAGCTAGGACTTTAGTAATAACTCTATTATAATAAATAGCTAGTAAATGTATAGTAGTAGTACTAGTGGTAATAATAATACCCGAGATTACGGCTATTAAAACTAGTACTAAAGTCACTAGTAAATAGATAGCGACTATATGACCTTAACCTCAAATAGTAACTATAGTAGTACTTATACGCCTCTTCGAATAATAGTCCTCTTTTATAGAGATAATGTCGGCTTCGTTTTCTAGTAGTAAACATATAACGACCCCTATACTATTAATTCATAATATTAATTATAAGGATTACTTAAAGCTTTTTAATTACTTATATAATTTCTTTTATAAAAATACTACTTTATATAAAATCGAGGATTAGTTAATAGCGATTCAAGATAGCTATTCTCTATAGCTAGGGGCTTCTATATTATATAAGACTTAGTAAGTTATAACTAAGTTAGTATATATCTTATAAACCTAGCAGTATAACTACTACTATATACTATTACTAGACTTTATATAAGTTAACTTTATAGTATTCATTTATTATTTATTAACTAACCTGATTTTATAAGAATTATACTTTTATAGTATACTTCATATATTTTAGTATAAGAGCTAGTCTTTACTAAAGTTTTATACTAAATAGTTAGTTATCTATAAAACCTCAAGTACCCCTAAACTAGAGGTTTAGAGGCTTTATATTATTACTTTTTTCTATTACCTCGAAGTTAGATTATAATAATACTTATGGTACTAGAAGTTTAATAACTAAGTATTTAAAGTAGTAGCCTTAGTAAGTAAATACCTATAAAAGATATTATAGTTTTACGAAGAAGGCTTTAGTAGTATTAGGAATATTACTACTAAGGGGTTAATACTTAAGTATTATAATAAAGAGACTAACATTTTAGAAAGCTCCCCAGTAAAGAAATTACTATTTAAAAACTACTACCCCTTATATAAAGTATATAGTAAGTTAGGTTATACTATAACTACTTATTACTATAACGAGTTCTGTATATTCTACTAGAAACCAAACTACCCTATAAGGGTTTACTACGAGCATTTTACTAAGGGTTTACTAAAAAATGCCTAGAGCTATGTTAAGCCTAATGTAGGTAAATAGCCTACTAAGAAATATATACTAATACTTTAGTAGTTTAATTAGCCGTGAGAAGTTTTATATTCCCAATAAGTAATAAGATACTTTATAAGAAGTCTTAAATATTATAAAAACTTAGATACTTTAAATTTTACCCTAAAGACTTCTCGTTAATATACTAAAGCCTTACTAATAGGTAGGAAACTATATAGGTTAATATAACTATAAGAAGTATTATAAGTTTAGTATAGTAATAAAACTTTTGTATATTAATATACATATAAGATACTTTTTATATAATAATATATATATAAGATAGCTTCTATATATTAATATATAAGAGAGGCTAATAGCTCGCTCTCTACTATAACTATTAGTAGATATATTACCCCCTAAAATACGGCACTAGCCTTTCTACTCCCCCTACTAACTACTATAGCTAGCTTCTAGTTAATCTAGGGCTAAACCTCTCGTAACTATAGTAGCTAATATACCTGCCCCGTATTAACCTTTTTAATAATAAATAACTAATAACTCTTTCTATAACAACCTTATACCTTTAAACCTTTATACTTTTATATCTTTATAACTATTAATATATAATTTAAATATCTTAAAATATTTAATTACTACTAACTATAAGTACTCTATTTATATATTTATTATAACCTCGATATCTATAACTTTAATATCCTTATTATAAACTAAACTTTACTTACTCATAAGACGAGATTTTGTACTACTGATATAAAGGTTCTTTACTACTAATATAAGCTAATTTATAATCTCTATATAAGTATAGTAAGACTTAGCTTTTTCTTATTATTAAATAATCTTAATATATTAAATCATTATAACTAACTCTTAAATAATATTTATATAGATATAGATATTCCTAGTATAACTAGATAACTTTTAAAACCTCTATAATTATATTACTATAATACTCTAAAATATCTAATAATTAGTATTATAGTAGTATATTAATATAAAATATTACTTAATTAATACCTAGTCCCCGATATTATTAATTTAGTATAATAAGTTATAAGTTAGCTAGATAATGTTCTTTTAAATATCTATAACTTACCTATTAATTATAACGCTTAAAATAATTTTATTAAAACCTATTTTAATAAAGTAATAGTTTTAGTTATAATAGTTATAACTAGATATCTCTATACCTATTCTATATTTGTTTACGGGTAGCTATATAGATTTTGACGAGATTCTAGTGTTATTATAAAAGTATAAATATAGAAGAGTAATAAATTACAGAATACCTAGCTTTTATAAGCGTTTTATTGTATTCCATCTTTAAAAGGTTAATAAAAATTCTTAACCCTATAACCTTAATAGTTATCCTTAGCTATATATATTAAGCCCTAGTCTCGATCAAGTTTTCCCTATATAGATTATTACTACGAGGTTTTCTATTACTATAAGGTTAAATATTAAAACTAGGAATATAATTATCTATAATAATAAGTAATTTCATTACTACCTTAACTAGTAATAAGCTAGTATTAGCATGAATATTATTATCAGGTAAAATTTATAGTTAAATCTATATATAAGGTAAAGAGCTTAGATACTATTCCAAGTATAAAGCAAAAGTAACTAAATATTAATATCTATATAAGATAACTCTTATATATTAATATATATATAGGAAGAACTGTTTTATTTACGTAATTACTGAATAGTTAGTAAATAACTAGCAAAACTATTCTTAAAAATAAAAAACAGCTATGTAGCATTATAGATTTTAAAACCTAAAACCTATAGAAGGGGGGATAGTTATAAGGATGTATTTTATAGTTTATATAAAGAGCTAGGATAGCTAGGATTAGATAATTATATAGATATAGATTATATAGTATAATAGCTTAAAGTTACTATAGAATAAAAGCTTCTTATAACTACTACTAATTAGCTTACTAAGTTAAAGTCTTATAATTTATGGAGACTTAGTTTTTACTATTACTTTTTCTCTTACTAGGCTTTTAGCTATTCCTTTATATATTACTCTAGAACTTTTAATAGGGGCTCTAATAGACTAATAGTAGACTAACCTAGTAAAAGGCAACAACTAAGCTCTCTAAAATACTTTTATATAGTTCTAATAAGATTATAATATAGCCCTATAAGTAATATAAGTATCTTTTCTAAAAAAAGCTACTTTTTATTAATACCTTTTTAATAGTAGTATTCTCTACTTTCCTATATAATAGATAACTATATAGTATAAATTAGAAGTTAATTAGGTTTTTATTAGGATACTTGAAAACTTCTAGTCATTCTTATAAACTAGCTTTTTTTAAAGTCTAGATATAAATTAGTAACTTTTATATAATATAAGAACTATAATATAATTAGGATATTAATATACTTTTCTAGTATTTTACTAGATACTATAAGAACCTTTATTATAATGCTAAGGTTTTTAAGAAGGTCTATTATTTCTATTAGGAATTTAAATAGATATTTACTAAGTTTTTTATTAAGTTTAAATTAACTATAAAATAAATAAAAAAGTATTCCTAAATAAAATTTATTTAGTTAAACTACTTTTAACTGGGTTTTCTATATTAAATTTAGATAGTTATTATTAGTTATAATATTAGCTAGATAGATTATTATACTACTATTAAATATTACTATATAATTATAATAGGCTTTAAGATCTTTAATATAGAATTATAAAACTATAATTAATTATAATCTTTATCCTAATTAGAACTAATAGTTAATTAGAATAGGGATATATAAATAGTAAATATAGAAGTAATTTAAATTACTTTAATGTTAGTTTAATATTACTATCTTACTACTTCTCTTTATGATAAAATATTAAATAAATATATTACTATAACTAGTAAACCCTAATTAATTCCTATTATAGGGATATATAAAACCTAATAAGCAGATTCCGTAGTTATCTAGGTATATATATAGGCTAGTATTTATAAATATTATAGTACTAAAGACTATTTTATTATAAAATATTAGTTATAACCTATTTACTTATGAGTAATTTTTAATACTAATATTTAGGTTTTATAGTTAGATATAAAGATTATAGATAACAAGGGAAAAGCCTAGTTCCCTAGAAGAAATTCCTTAAAGAATAAGTTAGTATAATTACTAATAATAATACTATAATAATAAACAAAACTAGAGAAATATAGAAATAAATAGATAAACTATTTATTTAGTTTTTATATTCATAAATAATAGGTTTTCTATTTCTTGCTAAGTTAATAGTAGTTATAATTATTATAGAGTAGTTTATAAAAGGTTTATAAAATAATAGAACTTTATATTAATTATATTATTATAATTATCCTAGTTAAGTATTATCTTAAGTACTAATGAGGAGACTTATATTACTAAGATAACTAAGATATAAATTAATTTTAATAAGTAAATATCTAAAGTTTTATTCTATATAATCTTAGGAATAGTTGCTTAATTATATTTAGGAATATAGTTTTAATATTAGTAAGTTATTTTAGGTTTTATAAAGAATAAGGTATAGATAAATATAATAAGTAGTTTAACTATCTAAATTATTAGTAATATACTAAAAGAGATATATATAAGTAGATTTATAAATTGTATTAAACTACTAGATATAATATCTTTTAGTTAAGGAAAAGGGGGATATAAATAGTTAGTAATTAATTTAGTATAGATTAATATAGCCCTATTAGCTATATTACCCATGGCTTTAGAAAAGCTAATACTTATTTTACTAGCTATTAATATTTCTTTTATAGACTTATTAAATAAGGATAAAATCTCTATATTCTTATTTTACTAGGAATCTTTTAATTACTATATTTATTTAAAGACAAATTTGGATAGAATATAACTAGATTTACTATAAAGATTACTTTATAATATATTAAAAGAATATTTCCTCGAGGTCTAATACTTAATAATAGATTTAATAGATAAAGGTTAGGTCTAGGTTAGTTTATCTATAACTAAAGTATTTATTTTCTTTATTAAGAGATTTAAAGAGAAATAATAGTTTTACATAAATTATTATATTTTTAATACTATTAATACCTATAACTATTACTCCTTACTATGAATTAAAGAAATATTATACTTATTATCAAAAGTAATATATTTATAAAGGTTAATATTTATATAGCCTTTTCTAAGATTCATATTATAGAGGGAGATAAGTATAAAACTACCTTTTAGACCTATTTCAGTTTATTTAAATAACTTATTGCTTTTTTAAAACTAATAAGTATATCCATAATATTCTAATACTATATTAATAGTATACATTAATGTATTCTCAATAAATCTATTATAGTTCATTTAGATAATATATTTATTTAAAGATATAGATTAAAAAGTAATTATAAGAATAAGGTTAAGTGAATTTTTAAGTAGTTATAGAAAGCTAGTTTATACTTAGATTTAGAGAAATATGAATTTTTAGTAAAGTAGATTAAGTATCTAGGTTTTATTATTAAAGCGTGAAAAAGTATCTACTATAAACCTAAGAAAATTAAAACTATATAAAAATACGAAATTCCTAAGAACATCTATAATATCTAGAGTTCTTTTAGTTTTATAAATTTGTATTATACTTTAATTAACTATTTTTCTAGTTTAATAAAGGTTCTTATATAATTGATATAGAAAAGAGTATTATTTTACTAATATATGATATACTAATAGGTATCCGAAGTATTTAAGTTTAAATTTATATTAAAACTAGTTATAGCTTAATAGAATCTATAGTAATATATAATAATAGAAGTAGATTACTTAGAAATAGTACTAAATAGTTATTTTTATAACAAAATAAGGATAGTATATTATAGCTAGTTACTTATTATATAGCTAGACGTATCTTAGTTTAGTAGAATTAAATTATTTATAATAAATAACTACTAGTAGTAGTATTATGCTTAAAAGTATAATTAGTAAAGTTACAGAGTATAGTAGAACTATTTACTATCCTCTCTAACTATAAAACCTTAGAATATTATATATATTTTAAGTTTATCTTAGAAAAATAGGTTAAATAAGTAGAGGTTTTATTAGAGTTTAGTTTTATTTTGAAATATTACTTAAGTTATTATATAGGGTATTTTAATATTCTTTTTTAGTAAAGCTAAAGTAAATATAATAAAACTAAAGCTTAAGATATAAGTTTTCTAGCTTTTTTAAGTTAACCATAAAAATAAAGAAAAGCTTTTCTTAGTATTTTCAATCTATAATATATACATAAAAAAGGTTCAGAAAGGGTTATATAAGTAGGGGATAGCTACTAGTATATTATTAATAAATTACTAGATAGGTATACTTTATTCTAGGATATTATATTACTAATACTTTAAAACTAAGTAACTATAATAATACTAGTATATGAGGTTTATTTAGAAACTATCTACTAGGTAATAAAGATATTTCCCCGAGAAGCTTTAATATAGATATAAGTAACTAGTTATATAACAAGAAATAATAGTTTTTTATTTTATTAAAACTAGATTTCAATTCCTAAACATAAATTACTAATAAATATAATTTTCTAAATAGTTTCTAATTCCCTAGTTTTAAGCTATTTTAGTATTAATTTAATATTTATAGTATTTTTGTAGAATTAGTATTAGGATAATATATTAAGGGATATTAAATATTTTATATAAGTATATAGTATCTACTAGTATTTATATAAAGCTTGATAGTATTACTAGGGCTTATTATAACTCTTATTAATTCCTAATAAGTTCTAGTTATAAACTTCTATTAACTTTATAAAAAGGTTACTATTTATTATAGGAAGAGATTTAAGGTTTTTTATAGTAATTATAGATTAGTTATTAAAGTATATCTAGTTAGAAACTATAGTATTTATAATTACTAAAGGTTATATAGAGAGGTTTTAGGATATTCCGTAGTAGTTCTATAGTTCTCCTATATTAATTATTACTAATTATAATATAAACTAAATTAGTATTCTTTAGATAATATTTTACTAGATAATAGAACTATAATAATTTTTATTGATATTATTTTATTTCTAGATAAATAATAGAATAGAGAAAATCATACTTAAGATTTAAGCTTTCTTACAAATATATATTACTTTCTTATTACTAGATTAGCTAGTTTATCTTATTATATACTAATTAGTATTAAATAATAAAGATTTGTTAGTAATTAAAATAAATTTAAATAGGCTTTTAAATAAGGTAAATATTATATTTATCTTATACTCCTAAATAACAAAGTAAATCATATATTCTAGTTTAAAATAAGTTTTAGGTTTCTTATTTTATTTTCAAGATAGTATCATTATAGTTTAGGTAGGAAAAGTGTATATATAATAATACAATAAAATAAGTATAAGTAGAGTATAGTAAGTAGTTGAACAATTCTGATTCAGGGATAAAGTATAGCTATTACTATACTATATTAAAATAAATAAACTAAGTAAGAAGCTTATTAAGTATTTTCTAGATATAAAATTATTAATACATTAAACTTATTAAATATAATATTAAATATCATTATAAGTATTTACTTAATTTTCTATATTAACCTTATAAAGTAAGTAGAAGATAGCTTATTACTATTATAGTAATATATAGATATATACCCCGATTTTATCTTAGTCCTTACTAGGGAAAATATAGTAAGGGGACATTAAAAACGGTCAATGCGTCAAAAACAGCGTTTTTACACCAAAAACACGATTTTCAACATTCAATAGTTTACGTAATTATAGGTATATTAATTCTAGAAAATCTGGAAATGTTTCTAGTATGAGTCTATGTAATATATATAAGTTCTAGAGTTTTTCTATCTAAAATACGGTTTATATATTCAAAAACCAAAAGTCAAAAATTTGGATTTTTGGCTTCAGGGCATGTTATAGGGCATTAAGTGGATGCAATTTAGATTTTAAAGTCTATTTCTAATACTCTGACTTTCCTGTATTTCTAAATATAAGTAAAAATAAAATACTTTCTATATATAAAATAAATATTTAATTTCTTATATATATCTCTTTTTTCAGAATAATTAAGTCTACTTATAATTATATAAAAGTGTTTAAAAACATTGAGATTAGTGGACTTTTGGTGAGGATTTCGTTATTGACCGTTTTTAATGTCCCCCCACTGTAGTAAAACCTAAGAGGAATATAATATTAAGGAGATATTAGTAATAAAGAATATATTACGGTAAAAAATATAACTATAATATATTAATTAAATAGAAAAGTTATAATATCCTAATATAAGAACTTTTAGAAAGCTTTACTAATAATAAAACTATTTTATAATTTAAGTTATAAAATAAAGATATTGGAGAGAATAATAGATAAATATTAGTTTACTAATAGTAAAAAGCTATATAAACTATGAAGTAAGTAGTATAATAACCCCTAGGGGATATATATAACTAGTTACTAGAATTACTTTTAAGGTATTATATGCATAGATTAAATAAAGAAATTAGTATCATTTTACTTTTTTTTATATTTATATAATTTCTCTTCTCTTTTATGATTATTTTCTTTATTCTTTGTTTAATTAGGGATAGTAATAAATAGTATTTATTTATTAGTAAAGTATTATTAGTATTAATAAGAAGTAATAAATATATAATAGTAATAAATAGCTAAACTTTGTTAGAGGCTGGCTATAAGAGGTACTTTAGTAGTGCTTTAATAGTATTATAATAAATTTAAATAGTTTATACTTAAGGTGAAAACTTCTTACTAGACTATAGAGGTAGTAATTATATAGAGCTTTGATAGTAATATTCTATATAAGCCTTAAGGCTTAGGTTTATAATATGCTTTTTATTACCTTTCTGCCCTATTATTATAGTAATATATAATATTAATAGTTTTATAATATAATTATAATTTCTGATTACTTAAGTTAGCCTAACTAATAAGAAAAATCTATCTAAGATAATTACCTTAAGTATTACTAATATTAGATAGTTTTACTAATACAAAAATTCAGTTACTATTAATATTAAATAGCTTTACTAATAACAAAGTTTATTTTATATTTACTTTAAGTAATCCTACACTATACTCCTTCTTCTATTAATCTATAAGAAGCCTCTTTTTTCTTCTATACATAGCTTTACTTTCTTTCCTCTAGTTTTAAATAACTCCTATCTCGTATTTACTATAATATTACTATTTCGCCGCTTTTTTACTCCTTTTCCTTTCTTTGCATTTTATTGATTATTTCATTAACTATTACTATTACTAGATCTAGCTTTCCTGATAATAACTCCTCTTATTATTATACCTTTTCTAAGCTTATTACTTATGCTTATAATAGCTATATTATTAAAGGTAATTCTGATAATGAGGAGATTTAGTCCCCTAATATGGTTATCTCTATTTACCTAAATTATTATTAAAACTAAAATAGAAGTAGTATTACTTATTCTTATATATTAGGTTGTAGTTCATCTTACTACGAATACTTAAAATTAAAAAGTAGGTATAAATAAAGCTTGAACTTTTTTGCTACTAGCTTTAAGTTATATATTACTAGCTGCTAAGTTGATTATTTAATTATAATTAGTAAATATATTATTTCCCTTACTATTATTACTTCTAAGGTAGAAGGTAAAGTTACGCTTTATTATACTACTATCCTCTTACCTAAGCGTTCTACTATAGTTTAATATCATAATCATTACTTCTATTATGCTTAATAGGAAGCCTTTACCTGTATTATTACTACGCCTACTATTCTGTTTTCCCGCGTTAAAAGTATTCCTGCTTCTACTTCTATTTTTACTCCTAAGTAAGTTATTACTAGCTTTAGTAGTATTATATAAATAATAGTAAGTTTCTCTTCCTCTCTTTCTCTATTTTTATTATACTAATTCTTTATAGTAAAGTATTCTAATATGTTCTTATGATTATACTATACTTTACTAATATTATAGCTATATCTTTAGCTTTACTAAGGTTAGTTTACTTATCCACTATTACTATATAATTACTATTTTTACCTAGTACTAATAATACTTTATTTATAAATAGGTATTACTTATCACTATTACTAATAATAAAGAGGAGGAAGAGGAGGATAATAACTAGGGAGAGGAGGAATTCTAGGGGTATAAGGATAATACTAACCTTTTTACTTAATTTATTTATTTAGTATTTTAGGGGTAAGTCTAATAGCGAATTATATATATTTCCTAGGGGTTATTATATTATTTAATTTATAGCTTATATAGGTTTTCATTATTAGTAAATTAATATTAAGTTATTATTCTTTCTAATATCCCTATACTATAACTTAAATTATATTATAGTTTTATTATTAGTAAGGTTTTCTAAGGCTTCTTATTTTAGGGCATTATGATCTTTCTATTTAACTAATATATTATAATTATATCTTTACCCTAATATGTTTTTACTACTAATATCTTTTTAATATTATACTTTTCTTAGGGTTTATAATTCTTTCTAGTAGGGATTAGGATAGGATGAGGTTATATGTTTATATATTATTATAATAGTAATAAGCTATTTCTTACTTATTTAATAAGGTTAATATAGAATATTAAGTAGATGTTTATAGGGATATCTAATATAATGTTTACTAAGTTTAGTATATTAATAACTTTATATTTAGAAAGTACTTAGTTAAGTTTATTACTTAGCTAATTTATTTTAGTATAGTATAGTAATAGCTATATTTTATCCCTAACTTAGAACTTTTTAGTTATTTATTATATTCTATTTATATTTATTTTATTATATTATTACGTATATATTATTACTATTCAAGTTATAGTAATATTATCCTTAAGGTAAGATAGAAAAGCTAAGGTTCATTCTAAGCTACAATATATAGTTTACTCTGGTATTTAGGAGTATAGGATAGGTATAATATTAAACTTATTTAGGAGTCTATTTAGGCTTACCCTAGTTACTAAAAAGTTTTTACTATTTAATACTAGTTAATAAGTAGTAAAATAAGCTAGCTAGTTTAATTATAAAAAGGTAATATATATTTATAGGAAAACTTAAATCTTAGGTATTACTTTCTCTATCCTATTATTTATCTAGGGATAGAATAATATTAATAAAAGCTATTATACCCCTATTAACTAGTATAATATTATCTAGAAAGTATTAACCTAGTCTAATTTATAGTTAGTAATAATTAATATAGGGAAATTATAGAACTACTACTAGGTATTTTAGAACTCTTTATATAGGTTTTAGTAGTCATAGATATTATAGTTTCTAATTAGATGTATTTCGATAATTAGTCTATAATTATTATTAGGAATCTTAGGTTATTTTTTATAGTAAATAGTAATTCTATTATAAAGTTAATAGAAATTTATAACTAGAATTTATTAGGAATTAGGAGGGGTTATAGTAGATTCTAGTAGTACTACTATTTTTTATATAAGTACCAGTAGATATTATATACTTATATAAAACATTTAATATCCTTTATTATACTATTTTAATACTAGTTTTATAAAAAGAATATAAATATTAAATTAATACTAAGGTAATTTAAGACTAAAAAGCTATAGATTATTTAGAGGATCATAGTCTCTAGTAGTTTATATTTAAGGACCTAAACCTAGTTTTAGTAGAATAGAGTACTATTATTTCTTATTATATAATTAGTTATTTATATTTATATTAAAATTTCTAAAAAGAATATCCTCCTTATTTAGTAGATAGTATCTAGTTGAATTTTATATACTAGTATTACTATAATTACTTAGTTTTATAATAATAGTAATATAGTACTTTAGAATATAGTATATCTATCTAGTAGTTTACTNCTAGTAATATATTAGTAGTTATCCCCTACTTATATAGTTTTTTTCTAATTCCCCTCTATTTATATATTAAAGATTAGGAATACTAAAAAAGGTTTCTTTTTATCTCTATAATTAATTTAGAGAAGCTAGAGGATTTATTCTATAAGTTTTAGTTTTATTATATTACTTTAACCCTATTAAGAAAGAATATTAAGATACTTAGTAAAATAACTTAGGTAATGTTTTAAAATAAAACTAAACTCTAATAAGGTTCCTATTTATTTAGATTATTATTCTAAAATAAATTTTATATTTATAAAGTATATTAAGGTTTTATAGTTAGAACAAATAATAAATAGTTTTACTATATTTTATAATTCTACTAACTATATTTTTAGGTATAATATTACTATTAGTAGTTCTTTATTATAAATAGTATAGTTTTACTAGGTTAGTATAAGTCTAGCTAAATAATAAGTAATTAGCTATAGTAAATTATCCTTATTCTCTTATAAGAAATAACTATTTAATACTACCCCTAAATAATTTACTTCTACTACTATATATTACTCTAGATCCTATTAAGCTATAACTAGTTCTGAGATAAATATAAGCTTAAGTTCTTTAAATACTTACTAGTATATAGTATTTTTACTATTTAATACTACTCCTAAATAATTTACTTCTACTACTATATATTACTCTAGATCCTATTAAGCTATAACTAGTTCTAAGATAAATATAAGCTTAAGCTTTTTGAATATTTACTAGTATATAGTATCCTAGTAAAATAGTACTTTTTTCTATATTAGCTATATAAAGAACTTTATTAAACTAGAGAAATAATTAATTAAATTATAGTAGAAGTTTATAAATCTAAGGAAGCTTTAGATACTACGGATAGTCTTAGAAATTCTTTTTTCCTAGATAGTTTTAACTTTTTTAGGGTTATAGTAGATATTTTTCCCTACCTTAATAATAAAACCTAAATATTTTATCTATTTTACTAAGAATTTATATTTTTCTAGGTTTAAGTATAAATTAGTTTTTTATAGCTATTTAAAGATTTACTTAACTTTATCCTCGTAGTTATACTTTAACTTATAATT
>RYZW01001506.1:8280-20018 GCA_004367215.1 Colletotrichum trifolii | reverse complement strand
TAGACCTATCTTAGAATAGTAAATTAAATAAATAGAAACCTTATTAGAGTTTAGTTTTATTTTAAAATATTACTTAGGTTATTTTAAAAAGTACTTTAATATTCTTTCTTAATAAAACTAAAATAATATAATGGAACTAAAACCTATAATATTAATCCTCTAGCTTTTCTAAGTTAACTATAAAAATAAAGAGAAGTTTTCCCTAGTATTCCTAATTTATAATATATAAATAGAAAAGAATTAACAAAAAAGCTATATAAGTAGGGGATAACTATTAATATACTACTAATAAACTACTTACGAAAAGCTAAGCCTAGGCTATAATTCGGTTATAAGAAGTATAAATACTATTTATTTAGAACTAAAAAGTAAAAGAGAAGTTCTCGTAAAAAGTATAAAAAGTCTACTTAGGAGTAATACTAAAAGCTTACTAGTAGCTTACTAGTATTTAACTTCTTAAGTATAATTATTAAGACTTAAGTAAAACTAGAATTAACTAGTTAAGTATAACTTATAATATTACCCTTTTCTTTACTAGTAATATATTAAAACTATTTTCTTAAGGTTTCTATTAGAATTATTAATTAGCTTAAAATATACTTTATACTAATCTAATACTTCTATTTCCTATATTATATCTACTACTTCTTATATAATATCTATAAATCTCTTCTATTTAATAAAAACCTACTATTACTACTTTTTACTTACCTAATACTACCTTACTACTAGAATATCGTTAACTTTTTATTCTACTTTACTATTATTATTAACTATAAATAGTAGTTATAAATTAATAATTTCCTAGTTAGGTAAAAAGTTACTAGGTATTCTCTAGAAAAAGTTAATATAAAACTTAAAATAAACTATCCCTAGTATATTTAACTTAATAATATATAATATAATAACCCTTATAATTTTATACTTATAATATAACTAGTCTAGTTTCTTACTTAATTATAGTAACTTATAGTTTAAGATATTTAACTATACTTTATTACCTATTTAATACTTATCTATAAAATACTAATACTTATTAACTAAAGCTTTACTTTACTATTAAGCTACTATAATTTTAACTTAGATAAATCCTATAATATCTTTTATCCTATTAACTAGTAATTAGGTAATAACTTCTCCCTTAGATACTACTTTTCTTATATCCTTAATAATAAATAAAAGATTAATATAATAACTATATTCTATAAAAAGTAGTATAGTCTCAATATTTAACTTATACTTATTCTATAAAATAAATTATATAATAAATAATAAATTTCCCTAGTTATCTTAAGACTAGTATATATATACCTATAGTATAATTTAAATCTCCTAATTCTAATATTCTATTCCCCTATTAGTTTAAAAATAGTAACTAGTACTAAATAGTTATATTATTCTTATGAAATAGTAAAACTCCTTCTAGAATCTATTTACTTAGTTTAAACTATAATTACTAATAATAGACTCTAATATTCTATAAAACCTATAATAGTAGCTAAAGGACTACTAAGTATATATTCTAGCCTCTATAATATCTATTTCCTCAAATATTACTAATTTACTTAACTTATTAATAATAACCTAAAAATACTAGCTACTCCTCTTTCTAATTAATAAGAAGCTAGTAGTAAAATCTATTAATAAATTAAAATATAACTAGTTAAGTACTAGGAAAGGCTTTAAAAACCCTTTTTTTACTTATATCTAGATATATATACTACTATAGATATTATAGTTCTATATAAATCTCCTTATAATGTATAATTAACCTAAGTAGAAGAATTTCTTATTTATAATCTTAAATATACTATTCTTCCCTAAATAACTAGTAGTAGTAGAGTTATATAATTCTTAAATTAACTTTATCTTTAATTTCTTAAAAGAAGTCTTTTTATTATTGCTTCTAAGTACTTATACTTTCCTTTAAAACGATAAATATTTAAAACTATCTAGTTAATATTTAAAAGTCTAAACTTTTAAATATAAATTAAGGGAAAAACTATATTCCCCCTATTAAATAGCTATTTTAGTTCTTTAGAATATTATATTTTTCCTTATTATATAGATCTAAAACCTTTTAAAATTAAAGCTCCTTTTAAAAACTAGTAAATCCTCGAATTTAATCTTCTTTATTTAAGAATTACTAAATTATATATTATTAAGAATAATTTAAATAACTTATCCTTATAATTTCTTATTATCCTATTTTATAAATATATCTTATTTATACCTTAATAAAATATCTAGGACTATTACTTAAAACTTTAAGTAATATTTAATATAGAAATTAACCTAGGATAGCTTTTTTACCTACTAATTCTACCTCTTAGTAAACTACTATTTCTTTATAAAATACTTAAGATTTTTATAATCTAAAAAACCCCTAAACTATTTAATAATTANTATAATGTTGGATGCCGTATTTTTGGTAGATCGGGGCAAGAACTATACTGAGTGAGGCTTATCATGTAGGTGTAGTAGTAGAAAGGTAGACTGTTAACTGAGATGCGGTGGTAAGCAGGTATTGACGTTGACCGTAGGGCCAAAGTGAGGTATGTAGAAGAACTCGGGACTGCCGTACATACGGTATACCTTCGGTGGCAAAAGTCTAGACATTGGTTCTTCAGTGTCAGAAAACTCCTTTACAGCTTTAATTGATCAGTAATTCTTGATAACGCCCCATAAGATAATTTTAGATACTGTGACGATCATTTTTTTGTAATCTTTGAGTATCGACCGGGAGCTTCCCATATTTCCCGTCTGTCACAGTCTAGGTAGCAAGACGTAGGCTGACTGTTGCTCCTGTTTCATTGTTTGCACACCTAATACTACAGAGTATAACATTGTAGAAAAGGTCTAGTAACTTACCAAACGATTCTTCAAGGCCTATGGGAGCGTGGGGTAGAATAATTAGAAGTACGAAAATGATACCCAGTCCTTATGGATACGGAGCTTGAAACTATCTAAGCATAGCTAGCAACTAAGAATTGTTACTTTGCTACAAATATCCCATCATTTACTATCGAACATGAAAGCTCACCTTTAATCATAGACTTAAGCTAGGTCATAGGAAATAACCTGGTTTTGAAATCTTGCAATCCTCGATAGCGAGTAAGGTAGACAGACACCTTCATTTTCATCGCTTATATCGAAATGACGTTCGCTTGCACTAGGTATATACCAGGTGCAGCAGTATTATATTATTGTCTATCTTGAGTTCCAACGCCTTTTCTTACCTTGGCATAGGGAAAAACTACAATCTTACATGTGATACCACAGAAGACGACATAGAGAAGCAAATCCGCTGTCTCAATCTAGAAAGAAAGGGAAAAACCTCGTGTTCAGAAGGGAATGTACTGCGGAAGAATGCAGACAGGCTGGGTGAGTGCCAAGAAAGACTCTTGAGTATATCGCGTCGGCGATGGACCACGACCCTATGCATATTCCAAGGCAATGACGTTTATCCTAAATGGTGACATAAATGGTGAATAGGTTCCTCTTTTCAAGACACGTGGCACAGAGTAGCTGGACAATTTGGCATCGACGATTGAGTATGGGTGTAACTTTGACAACATTTTCCAAATATTTTATAGACCTAGAGCTGAAGCTAACTAAAACTCGGAAAACCATAGAATTAAGGATTAAAAGTTGCAAAAGAAGACAAAAAGAAGAAACTTGGAGCAGGATGGATTCGAACCACCGATCTCTCTCTCCCTGTTCGTAGAGGTTATAGGTTCTAGATATACGGATAACAATACAAGAGAGAGAGCGCCATGACCACTAGACCACCGCCCCTTGTTACTTTCATAGGACATTACTGAACCTATATCGCTATCAAACCTAACCACAGGGGTTCACAGGGCAAAAAGAAAGAAGATTGGAGCGGGATGGATTCGAACCACCAACCTCTCTCTCCCTGTTCGTAGAGGTTATAGGTTCTAGGTATACGGATAACAATACAAGAGAGAGAGCGCCATGACCACTAGACCACCGCCCCTTAGTTGAATGAATAGACACAAAATGAGCATATAACGCTCGACTTCTTCCACTGGCCGAAGAGGTTCTACCTTTATGGAGCGATACCTCTGCGTCTCACGAGTCTAAAATTTCTTCTACGTTGTTCTTAAGCTAAACAATCTTTCTCTTAAGGAGCTATCTGGATCATCTTTCTGCCCTCATAGTATAAGCTAGTGTCGATGTATTGTAGTTTCCAGTAAAGAAGCTGTTCTTCCTCAAGATTGCGGGTCTACCACGTTCGACGCGAAATGAACAGTTTTTCATCTCTGAGACATTGAGGAACAATATACTTGATTGTTGTTCATATCTCAAACTGAAATCCTTGACCACAACGTGACCTGACACCCTGACCTCTTACCTCCCGTCCTGTATCTTTTATCGCTTGAGCGTCAGCAGTGGGCTCAATGATTTGTGGCCTTTCAGGGAGAGATAGTAAGTTTCTTAGGAGAAACTCTCTTCTTTGGAGAAATGACACGTCTCATCAAGATGAGTATTGCATTTGTTAGATAAGGGCGTCATCTAATGACGGTCTGCACTGGATGGTGTAGCTCGGCTTTACGGAGTGATGGGCAGTAAAAGTAAAGCCTGAATGCTTTGGCGTCGAAACTTATGGTATCTCTGGTGTTTAGCGCTCGTAGATGTTATTGTATCATACTCAAAACTTGCCGGCTGTAGGCCCAAACTGACAACGGACCGATCCATCCTGTTAAAGGGATTAAAGAGAGAATTTGTTCCAGTCAAAGCAGCGGAGGACTCACGCCTACTTCCACTAACATCCGTTAAAAACGCTAAGGGTCCAATGGCGGCGGAATTTCATAGACTCAAAGTGCGTCTGATTCTCTTCCTTGCCGAGCTCATACTCCACGCCGGCTATAGTTATGCGGTCGTCTACAAAGGAAAGCGAGAATAGCAGAGGCTTTACGTCAGCCGGATTATGACATTGTTTCTTACATCTACAAATTCCGCTGAGACGGATCCCTTCGTCTAGAGAAGCTGACCCTGGCGCCCGAGAGCCGAGACCGTTTCGAGGATGGGGGGCTCATTGCCGATCAAGTATTTGGCCTTATGCTGCAGTTCGCTCAAAGCCCTGCAAAGTCCCGCAAAGAACTCTTGCTTTCGTGAAACTACATCTTTCAGACACTACGACCTTGTGATATTCTATGCCGAACAGACACTCGAAAGATCTACGGGCGCAACTCAACAAGGTCGGTTGCCGGGGCATTCCACTCTGCGTTCCCGGTATCGTACGCAGCTGTCACACCATCAGAAAGCAAGTTTCCGACGGAAGTTTCTGATAACAATGAAGGCAGTCAATCTCGTGACTCAGGCGTTGATTGTACGATCGCCGCTGGTTGCCGACCGAAACTCTACCTCCACCGCATCGCGGCGACCATTGCTTTCTTTCGTCGTTGGTGCAGCTTACTGATGCCAACTGAAAGTAGAAGTATCAGTGAGCCTGAAAGATGACGTCAAGTGTCATCAGGCGGCTCAACTGGGTGATGTCGCGATGACAGTGGAGGAGTCGATTTTAGGTCTCGCAAATAAACACAATGGTCATCGCTGAAACTGCAGACTTTAAGTTCCACCTCACACGATGCCCGCTCAACCGCGTAATCGCAGACTCATAGCCATCGGAGACTATGAAGGTTAACGTAGCTAGCGGCGAATTCTTTTTAGTTCGTTGTTCGTCAGCTCAAAATCACGCGGTTCAGGATCAGCGCGGCGTCCTCGCAGAGAGCAACGACAGACCTGCCCTTCTCCATCTTCCCAGGGTACAGCTTAGCCTGCGTGTTCTGTTCACATGCCGTCTGGACCGCCATGAAGCCATTCTCGACTCGTTCACACGCATCGAGCACACGATCGAGGCCACATCATTTTACCCAGGCCAGCCAACAGCAGCCCCAGCGGGTTGCTTTTTGCCTTTCTGTTCGGGGAAGCTTCGCCAAAACAGTCCAAGTTGGTTAACTTCTGGATTTCTATTAGCGAGCTGTCTGAATTGAGGATGATCTAGCTGCCATTGCTCTGGATCCTACCCCCCATAGTACCGAGGAAAATTTATCTCTGGATCCTGTACCAGAAAGCCAGCACACAACCAGAACGCATGTACACGCGGTACAAGGTCATTCTTCTAGCTCTTCATAATATTAGTGTCAAGGTACACTGACGGGTAAATGTCAGACCATCTCGTTTTGAATGATGAATTGTGCCCATTCCCATGGATTATCACCATAGGTTGCGTGTATGCTACAACAAACCCGACCAAGCGGCTTTCAAGCTATGTAAAACAACCCTTGTATGGTCCAGAAGCTTACAGATGAGAGCTCCGCCTCCACCGTCATATCATGAATGCTCTTAAGCTTGAACCTCAATAGTATAAGAAGTTCTGACTGCGGAGATTCGATATTTGTAAGCTGAGACTGTTTACGCTGTGGTGTTGCAGAGTCTAGGTCTTACCCGGGATATGATCCGTTCTTGGACATTGACGCGTAACGTCGACACGTAATACTGTTACGCAAACCTACCGTGAGTAAATACACCCTTTTATTGAGGTGTCTCCAGAAGTAATGACTCTCGCATCTTGAGTTTTTTCTTGTAGTGAAGTAGTCCAGACTGTGGTCTTTTCCCTTTCTCAAATGGATGTTCACATCATCTTGCGTCACAATGTTGCGAGTCTCTGCCGCGTCGCCACATCCAGTAAGCCTTCGTAGTCATTATATTGAATGTGAGCCTATGTTGAAGACTCTGTGAAGTGAAAGTTTCTTTTGTATCTGAAATGGGAGTCCGACATTTGTTCTGTTTTACATATATAAACATTCCTTCTCCCACGTGTTGCCCTGTTTATTTACATTTCTCTCGTCGCTCACACAGTACTTACACAACTGGAATAATAACGGCTAATTCACTATGACGCGTGTCAACTACTCTCAACTCGCTAGTCTGAGCCTCGCTCCGCTACTTTTTCTGTTGGTTGTCAGTCCTTACGTATCAGCCTACTCATTTACCAACTCTACTTTGCTTTCATCTTCAAACAGCTCCATGCCAGAAGACTTTATTGACTCAGTTCTCACTTACTTTGAAGCCAAGGATCATGATTTCTCCACCAAATCTTCGCCTTTGGTAAAACGTTCGGGATTGCTGCAGAAGAGGGGCATTCCGATTGACCAGCTCTGCGAGCTCCCGTCACATTGGACCCGTCGTAAATGCCGAGCACATGTGGGACCCAGAGCATGGCGGGATGAATGCCGCCGGCCTAATGGGCGGGTTTACACCAGCCTGGGCGAATGTCCTGAATACACATTCTGTGCTGAAGCGGTTGAGACGGATCGCGGATTTAGGGATAAAATTATTATCTGCGTCCCTTCTACACCACCAAGGGAAGATAACGTCTCGACGAAAGGCAAAGGGTCCCAATATGGATACAGAAGCGTTGACTTCCAGTTTTTTACTGGAGTTCAAAACAAAATTGCTTCAATACCAGTTTCAGAAGATAGACCAGGAGCAAGTGTTAGTGGTGAAGTTCGAAGTAAGTTTGATTCCTCCCCCCCCCCCCCCCCTTTTTTCCCCCCCCCCCCCCCCCCACACACACACACACTCTCTCTCTCTCTCTCTCACACACACACACGATACTTTCACAACAGCTAAGATGTGTTTTATAAGGCTGGGATAGAACTTTCGTCCTTGAACCACCAGGGATTCTATCAGCCAACTTGCGTGGATTTCAATTGACTGTCTGTAAGGAAGAAATTGGCGGAGAAGATTCCGGATTGTGTGTACCAACAAATACTTATGATTTCAAGAGAGGGCAAACTATTGACTTTACCTGGGGCTTTACGTCAGGACAGAGAGGTATTCTGTTCTACAATGTACAAAGCTGAAAGACTGAAACAGCTTGGCATGATTGTGTTTTCTTGCTGTTGCTAGTAGGACACTGTTGGCAAAGGAAGTATGGAGATGAATTGTTCTGCGGACAAAGGTATCTAGGGCAAATTGGTATATCAATCTCACTAATGTCTTCTATACGACTGTCACAAACCAACTACCATGGGATTAGTATGAAAGCAGAGAAGAAACAGCTTGGTGCTTTGTACACCAGGGATCAAGCCTTGGTCAGTTGGAGAATCATAGATGTCAAGCTTTCAGTGCCTTGAGAGTGATATTTGGGTTTATGTTCCTGTGTTAATATAATCTATTCATATGACTATATCAATCTTTCTGACTGCTTTACCTGACATGCACAGATCTCGAAGAGGCGTCCCTCCATAGCGACGCAGCCACAGCCCTATATCAGCATTACAGTCAACCTAGCAATTGCCCGAGGCCTTGAGCTGGGCCTTCTCCTTGGTGCCCACATTGCTGACAACAACCTGCTTGCCATTGGAGCAAGTGACGCGAACGCTGACAGTATCGGCGTTGAACCCATCGCCGCTGCTTTTCTGCCAATAGTTGTAGTCCTGGCGGACGGTAGGCTTCCAGGTCTTGCCGCTGTCTGTGCTGGCCTCGAGCTTGGTGACGGGGTAGTTGTGGTTCAAGACTTGCATGGAGAACCTATACTACGATTAGCAACAGTGTCTGGTGTTCGATCGATCTACATACCAGTATTTGGAGGTGCCTTCCTTATTACGAACGACCAGGGGCGTGGCGATCCCGCACGGGACCTGTTCCCATTGAATGTCTATCTGACCCTTGTTCGGATCATCAAGCTTGGCGAAGGCATCGGGGAAGAGGTCGAGTTGGCCAGCTTTACAGCCCTGAGGGCACTTGTCGACGACCTGACTTGCTGTTGGACGTGCTCAAAGCAATAAGGGATGGTAGTCCGACTGACCATGACCTTGATCGTGTTGCCCTTGGGGCTCTTGACGTTGAGACATGTACCACAGTTTCCGTTGTAGTTGGTATACGACAACGCGGTTCCAAGAACGCCGGATGGCAGAGTGTAGCCGGTGAAGATGCAGTTGCCTCCGTCCAGATTGCCGCCGTACCAAGTAGCAACGGCGCTGGTGGCAGCAGCATGCGTGCCCTGGAACAGAACGGCGAAGGCCGCGATGGCGAGCGGAAGACCAAGCATATTGGATACA
Organism: Colletotrichum trifolii; assembly: GCA_004367215.1. Lineage (NCBI taxonomy): Eukaryota > Fungi > Ascomycota > Sordariomycetes > Glomerellales > Glomerellaceae > Colletotrichum > Colletotrichum trifolii. The sequence goes on along the minus strand of RYZW01001506.1, from coordinate 10,923 downwards.
GTGAAGGACGGGTCCTAAGATCTGCGCGCCTGCTGGATGAAGAACAGGAATGGATTAACAGCCATTCGGAAGCTCATGGTTTATATATGAGTGAGAGTGCATCGGCTTGCGGCTTCCGCGTTGCTGGCTGTGAGACCAGAAGCATCATCGAGTGTAGAAGGTCCCAAGCAGAAGGCTTCCGGTGGCGCAAAGAGGAGCATGGCGATGTGATCGAATGTACACAAGGAAAGCGTAACTTGCCTCTCAATCAAATACGTCAGTCCGACTTGGGTTACCTTGGGAGTAGCGTACTGTCAGTGACTGTCAAGAATCTATTAGAAACCCGCCACTCACCCAGGGCGCTTCCTTTGCTAACTAGGGGAGGCTCCGTGTCTCATGACCCCTGCCCTCTTCGTGGACATCAGCCATGATCGCGGAGCAAGTGGAAGGTCTCTATGAGGCCTTGGAGGCAGTGACAAGTCGTTTGATGAAGGTTAACCCCTCGCATAGTCTAGACCCGTAATCCTCAGCGTCGGCAACGTGGTTTAATCTATGGCAGACATGGCTGGGAGCCCAGAATTGGGTGCGGGCTCAGAGATGCGATTTCTCCTTGGTGGGGAAGGCGAGCACATCCAGCCAGCATCATGTAGAGTCCTCAAGGTCTTACCAGGGAGGTCGAAACTAGGCCAAAATAGCCCGATATAACCGCGGTTCCAGACCCAGGCTGACTGGGAGCACAAGTCGTGAGGCTGTAGGCTATACGGTAGGAGACCCCGTTTTCCCGTCGTGTTTATCTTTTGTCCACTCCAAGGTTCGTCTTGTTGGCCGCTGGAGACAAGGATCATCCGCCTTGGTTGCTTTTTGCTAGACAATTTGGGCATTCCAGGAAATTGGGCGCTGGGTCAACTAGCCGGGCTGTCGGGAGTATATGAAAGCTGAATTCGTCTGCACTGACAGGGCTCACCCGGTGGCTCATCATGTGGTTGTTTTTAACGAAGCAGCGACTCTCCCCGAGCTGTCATGGATCAGACTACCACATCCCTTCGAAACATGCAAACTTGAATCATGTTGGAGAGTTTCGCCCAACCTTGTATTGACTAATGATTTGCTATTCCTTCGCTACAAAATGCATCTATGGTATGTCGTCGTGGTTGATTCGTTGCGCGTGTCCTATGTACATATCTAATCGACAATGCACACTGACGGTGCGATGCCGTTCAAGTGGCAAAGTCGAGCGGCTTACAAAGACCGCACACTCGCATCGGATGATGTGTCTGATGAATCGAGTTCGATCGTAGGTATTAGGGTGTTAATTGAGTGTTCCCCAAGGTCAGAATTCGGCGAGTTGTCGCACGTTTCGTTCTCCCACTTCTGTGACGGTGTCGAGCAGCTGGGAGCGGCGTCTTCGAGATGGACGTTTTCTTTGATAGTCGGCATGGTCATGATGTCGAATCCACCCATGCATGAGATTCGGTTTGGTGTTACGACTGTTGACTTGTACTTGTATCGGTCGGACTTGTCCGAATATCCTGCCTTCCGGCTCGATCTGAAGTAAGGCCGCAATGATGGCAGGCTTGCGACGAGAAGGCCGATGTTGACGTCCAATTCGCTCCATAGCTCTGGGGATATTGTTAGCAGACGAAGTGATGTAAGACGGATCGGGAGACGCACCGACTAATCCAAACGGTAAATCATCGATCGGTGCGGTCTGGATGGTGATGAATCTGACCAGTGAAAAGGTCATGTTGATGATGCCCAAGCCGAAGGTGCAGTAAACTCCGATCTTGAGAGCTTTCCTGATCTTCAAGTCGGGAATTATGAGCCATGGGAGGCAGAAAACTAGACAGCTCATCAGCATACGCTCGGTAGATTGCGACGCAAAAGTTTGGCTTACCGAGAATATCGCCAAAGAAATGCAACGCCCAGCCAACCTGAAATACGATGGCCGGGGATGATGCCGAGCACATGACGTTGGTTGTGCCGACGATACGATCCTCGACAGCCCTTTGATAAAGCGTCAGCCTCAAATCCGTCATCCTGTGAGGACTTGCAATATGCTTACCAGTTCTTGCTTAGTGGAAGGCAGATGGAAAAGAGCAATATCATGCTGGCAAGGTACGCAAGTGCGTTATAGACAATGGCCGCCCAGAGAAGCATCCTCCGATAATGCATGAAAACCGGGAAAAGCTGGACGTAAACAGCGAGAAGGGCCGCTTTGCAGAGGTAGAACGTCGTGAAGAAGGGTATGCTGCTGGCCCAGAAAAGCTGATATTGTTGTTGTCTTGTTAGCCTGAAGCTCCTTAACCCCCGTCCGTCTTTCTGGTATCCCGTCTCCTGATGGCTCACTTACCCTCATGACCAAGATGACATCCGCCTCGCTACCGTCATAACCTTCGAGCGTGATTTTGATATGCTGCTTCAACGCGCCCATGACGGTGAACTGAATGTCGAATGACGCCGTCGCGACTGCCGCGCACCATGCCAGGCAAAGAAACACGTCGCTGATGAGCAACTTTCGCCCTTGGATATTGAGTCGTAGGTGGAGAGACGCCGCAATGACGGCGCCAGCGGTAAGAATAGTCACCCATCCTGTGGTCTATGTAGCCGCGCAAGAATGTGTCAGTCTCTCCGACGATAGCTTCGGGAAGAGGATCGCGGGGGGGG